>JAZGTK010006031.1:10681-21431 GCA_036877625.1 Ambastaia sidthimunki
TACTCTGCTGCTCTATTTCACATTGATAATACCTGATTAATAAAAACATTCACCATGTGTCTATAATGGGATATTTTTAACAACAGCTGCGGGAAATACATTGAACAAAAACATACTTTATAAAAGATGATGTTTATTACACAACTCAAAATTCATAAACTGTATATTTGTACATGTAGGGTATTTACAGTTTTGTATGATATTATATAATCTCACATTCTGTAATAAAAATATATATTTCAATTACCTTCAGCCATGTCATAAATAAAWATGTTACCAGTTGATGAGGTTAAAGTGTTTAAAWCAATTGACAAACAGTTCAAAATGTTTAAACATTACAAATCTGTAAAATGTGAAATCTGTAAAACAGTTGGTTTTGCTTGATCATTTTTGTAAAATGAATTTAAATTGAAAAAATGTCACAATTGGAAATGTCAGAAAAAGCAGAAGAGTAGTAAAATGAAAGAACAGCTCTGTATAATGTTTATCATGCTATAAGTGAAATGAACACACAAGCATTTCAATGTGACCTCCTAATGACCACAGAAGCACAAAGCACACAATAAAGTGTTTATATTCAGCCTTTAAATGAACAGAAGAAAATCTTTTCTCTGCTTTCTCTTTAATCCATGTGATTTAGTTTAAGATTGTCCTGAGGTCTAAGCTGAAGTCTGGACATCATTAATGAAGAAAGCTCATTCCAGGAGTTAACACTGACCTCCAGCCTCCTGCTGATAAAGCTCAAATCTGGATCAGTGACTGAAGAACTACAGACAGAAATCAAATTTGACTTTTCTCATGAACATTATAGTGATTTCAAGATAACATTAAATAAAACATAAATCAAAATTATATAATGATTAAGGTCAAATGTGAATATACAGTGGACCAAGTATTTATAAACTTTTATCATACAATGCATTTTTAATGCATTAGATATCAAAATGTTAAACCATGTTAAACATATTATACCAGCAGATCAATGACCATAAGTTGGTCACATGCACGTGATTTTCATTTAACATTAAATGTTAAGCGTTACACAGTGAAATGACGTTTGTTAAACATGAGCTGTTATAAATAAAAGTATTATCATTCAATCTAAAACTGTATGAGATTTTCATCTGCTTCTATTTACAATGACGTTTGTGTTTCTTTTGTAGGAAACTCTCACATGAGCGACTGACACGCGTTTCATTTCCTTCAATGGAAAGTAAAAAGCACAGCTTATTAAATTATGACCAATAAGTGAACAATATCAAAATTATATACGCTCGTTTAAATGTATATTACATACAAGAATCGCCCTTTTCATCATTATACATTAATTTAGCAGACGCTTTTATCCAAAGAAACTTACATATGAGAGCATTCATCATTGTATTAAAAACTATATTTGTAATATTTATTATTTAAAAGTTATGATTAAAGTGATCAGTAAAGAGATGAAGAACGAAATACTTTAAGAATAAAGAATACAAAATTCTTCATCGTCAAATAATTATGTAAAATTTTAGGTGGTCTAATAAATAATCTCTTTAACTTTGTAATTATGTAAAAATAATAATATATGAAAACATCAATCCATTTCTATTCCATGTAAATGTACGTTATATATGCTACACTGGCTGCATTTTATATAAAGCTACACATTGTTTTATATTAAACACATGAAGTTCAGTGTGAGATACCGGCGATGTCCCGCAGCTGCAGTCTGACGAACATCTGCTCCAGGTTCAGGACTTGTAAAATCCACACCGATAGTTAAGCGAGAAGTTCTGCAGCACGTAGCGCTTGATGATGCTGGTTTAGCCGATCAGCAGCACTTCATACAGGTGATCTTTAGGTGATGGTTCTTCATGCTTCTGTGAGAACATGGACCCGTCAGATCGGCGGTGGGAGAAGAAACGCCCGCAGAGAAACTTGTGACTCCAGAGGCACATGAGACCAGACGTGAGTCCTGCAACCACTCAAAGTCAACACGGTTATACAGTGGAAGCTGTACAACCTTCCTCATTGTTTAAAAAAAATTACAATTACAACTTTTAAACTCGACTTTTGTAAACAGACGCAACGAGGCAGCGACTCCTTATCTTGAATATTTCCAATTAATAATTCAAATAATTGTGTGTTGTCAATTTAGTCTTAATGCAAAATTAACATAACATTAATGACATAACTGTGTTTTAGACAGTGCTTTAGTATCTTGATCACACCATGACATTGAATTATGACTGTAGTAATCACTCAGTACAGTGTTAGCATGTGATTTTTAAAATGGCTTCACTACTGTATTAACAGTACATTCACATTGACTCTCCTTCAGTCAGTGGAGGAATCAGTCATTATAATAATGACAGCAGAGGCTCATAGCAAGTTATCAAAGCCAGTTAAAGTAATTACTGCTTCTACACCATGAGGACCAGAGGATGATGTCACTGGAGCTAAAATGTTGTTCTATGTAGACAGATGCTGTCAGAAACAAGTGACCCAATTCATGAAAACTGTTGTGAGATCTGAAAGTTCACCTCCAGAACAGCTGGATCTCATATCAGTCATGTAGCCTCATACAAACCCAAAAAACATTTCACAAATTAGCTTCAAATCAACAAACTGTCTTAAAGCAGTTTATTGAAGATCATGACATACAAGGCAAAATTAAAGAATGCAGTAAAACTATTCAAACAGTCCTAAGCAGGTGGACAAAAGCCTGACTTCACATATACATACTGTATCCCTTTATGTATTGCTATAGATTAACTGATTGTTTCCGAATCAAGAACTTTTTTGCTTTTCCTGAGAATAACTGAAAACTTGATCAAGCTGAATACAAAATGATTAAATGGCCAATTAAAACAGTGGTGTTAAAAAAAAACAATATTGTATGGTAACTTTCAGAGCTTACAAGGATCAATACAAAAATCTTAAAAACAAAACAACTTCAGCAACTTCAGCTTTAAAACACTTCAGCAGCTGAAAACAGAGACACTGGCTCTTCCAGCACCTGAAGAGATTCATGAGTGCAGATCTAACAGAGACTGAAATCGCTGTTTGCTGTCATTCATAACCTCCACATCAATGAAAGAAAATGTGACCATAAAGGGGTCCAAGGTTTGTCTGGCAACAAGGTCAGCTGCAAAGATCGTAACATTGAAATGTCTAGAGAAATAGAAACCATCAAGATGTTTTCCTCAGGTGGATAAACAGACAGTGATTCTATAAACGGCAGCAGCAGAGAAAGACAGAGAGTGAAGACAGACTGGTTTGCATTAAAAGAAGGCAAAGACCAAGAAGATCCTGCAGTCAAAGTGAGAATTTACAGGCTTGGTTTCAAATTTTGATAAGCACTCTCTGGCTTTTCCTATTTTAAGCAGCAGAATTCTGCTAATACTACTATGCAGTGTTTGTTACAACAGAGTCTTTGCATTAAAGTTTGACGATCGGTGTAACTGCCACAGCAATGCTCTCGATGGCACACTCGTCTGTTCCTCGTCTGATTCTGAAGAACCCGTTCTCACCCCATCCAGACCCCCAGCTGTTCTTCACAATCCAGTATTTCTCCCCGGTCTTATGGCACTTCCCATACCCCACCAACAGCACTGCGTGATTGGTCAACTCAAACGGATTGTTGTCATCACGGAGGCCAGTGTGATGGTAAATACCTTCCTTGTAGTGCATGAAATCTGGGTAGACCTCCAGGGCCACCCCCATGGGGCCATTTCTGACCAGTTCCAGCATCATAGCTGCTTCACTGCAGCCCCCATAAAAGCCCCCCACGTAGTGGTAATCAGAGGTGAAGTATCTCACGCATTTGTCAGGGACTTTGCATGGAGAATTATGCCCAGTGTATGGAAAACAGTCCTCCTCCACAACACCGAAGTCCTGGATGTATTTACCGATCAGATATGGAAAACCTCCATCACAACCTGCACCAGAGACAACCATTAAAAATCTATAAACTCATAACATCCATAACTCAGACTCATAACTGCAGAATATTGATTTCATTGCTCATTGTGTCTCTAGTATAAAAGCACAGGTGAGTAAAACTCCAGTAAACATCACACTCAAGCCCAATGCTCTGAGCTAGTAGAACTTAACAGGACAAAATGAGCAGACATTCTTTCAGACATTTAAAGCAGTAAAAGTTTCAGGATAAAAGTTTTGTTTATCCAGGTGAAAACATGCAAAGCTTAATGAAACCTACTGGGGAAAAAACCCAAGGTTATAATTATAAATTACACGGTTATAATTTACATAAATTCATTCTGATTTCAATCAGTTTGTGTATTCCTGAACAAACACTCACAGTCTTGTAACTGCTGCAATAATGCAGAAACGCATGCTCACCTTGAGAGTACTGCGAGCAGGAGACCACCTGCTGCGGGCTGAAGACGGGCTGCTGCGTGTTGTTTGTCTGAATTCGGACTCTGGCCTCCATCATTCCCATAGCGGCAAAAGAATAACAGCTGCCACACGATGCTAGAAAGAGAAATTCACTATCTAATCTTCTTATCTACAGAACTGTTACTCTCTCTCTCTCTCTCTCTCTCTCTCCTCCTCTGATGCCTCTGAGCTTCTGAAGCAGCTCTCACAACAAACCCTGACAGACCCTCAGAAAAAGAGTCACTCTAGACAAATCTAGCACTGAATGAAGAGCCAATCAGCTCCTCACACACTGGATGAGTGGAAGAACCAACTCATCCAGTCAGTTTCTTTTATTGAAACACCAGACAAGAAGAGCTTTAACATTCAAGAGTAACATGACTGATGCAAGTAAAACACAAATATATAAATATATACATCATAAGAGTGACAAATCACAACTACAACTACATGACTCCCAAAAAATAAACAAGAATTTAAACTTTGTTCTGGCCAAAAGTAAAATTCTGACGTCTCATGTGGCATCAAACACGTACCTTGAAGAAACCAAACCATTTGTAGTCATTGATCACCAGCTCAAAGCCCTGATTATAGATGAGTGTGAAGAAGCCAGTGTGTCCCAGATCATCCACAGCTACTGCCAGCTTCTGCAGGACCACCGACACCGTCCGCACCACTTTAACTGTTAAGAGTTAACTAGTTCATGACTCCATTTGGTGATCTGCTCAAAACAATGGCTGCATTTTAAAACACAACAAGGCTGGTAACAGCACTTCTGACCTTTAAAAGCATGTCACAAATCAAACGTGAATACAGAGACGGGACATCTGGCTTTAAATCATGCTATTATTAGCTGTAGATATTACATTACAAAGTAATGGCAACCATAAAACATTAGTGTGTTTTAAACACCCTTAAAGTACCTAGCCTACCACCTTATATCAACATCCTAATATATACATACATGTACAGGACGCCAAATAAAAATGAAACTGAAAGTAACTTTTCAGTAAGCGTTTTTCCGGGACGGACGCGTCTGATCTGACCTGTACTGGAGCAGTTGATGGTCTGATCCTGACCCACATCAGACACGCTGAAGATCCAGGTGCCCAGCAGATCTTCATACGTGCAGTTGGCCGGTGTGTCAGCCACAGACCCGCCGACAAACAGAAACAAAGCGACGACAAACCGTCCGATCATCTTCATGACGGACATCAGACGGAGTTTGACTATTGCGCGCAGCGTCCGATCAGGAGCGAGCGCAGGGAAGCGGGCGCGCGCTTCTCGCACCTGCAGCACTGACAGCGCTGAGAATAAACGCGCTGCTTTACTGATGGAGTGAATGTTCATGTGATACACATCATGTGACCGCAGTCATGTGACGAGACTCACCCCTTCACCACACTTGTGAGGGCGACCTAAATACATTCAAGTCTGATTTTTGGTCATATTTTACTGTATTGAAGAACACAATTTATAAACTTTACTTAAAGTTTATAAACTTAAAACTATAGCCAAATTTGCAAAAACGTCTTTAATTTTTTCTTACAGTACAGTATATAATTACAGTAAATAATATACAGTATATTTTTCCACATCTCCTTTACTGATCCATTATTTTATCAGATTATTTTATCAGATTTTTAGAATTGTTTATTACAATACTCACATGCTACTTGCAGAAATAAATATGCAGGTGATGTGACACAGCATCAAACTCAAACAGTGACAATGATTTTCAATGGGGAGTGTTTGCTCATCAGTCATAGTTGTGATTACATACTGCATCCATCAATGTTGACCGCTCACATCACACTCAGCAGTTTTGTTTCTTTTTAGAGCTTGACAGACATGATCACTACTGATGTAAAAGAAAAGCTTTCAAAAGTTCTCCTCTGGTGTTCCGAAGAAACACGATTCTTCAATATTTGTCATGTTTTTAATAATGTCATATCACACCACAACAGTTTGCAAGAGAGAGAGAGAGAGAGAGACAGAGAGCCCATGGCAGTGAGCTCAGAGCAGGGCTGGTTGTCTCGTGTTCATTCCTCTAACATGTGACAGTCTGATGATCTGAGACTCTGTATGTGCAGCTTCACTAAACGATGCAAAATTATACTGATACAGTCCTGATACAATCACTGTAAACTACCAGTCACATCTGTAAACAACAGCACTTCCTCAAAAATGATTTAGTATTGATGTGACTTCAGGCCTGACATAATATATGCGGCCCCAGTATTAGACAGAAACACAGCTGAATGACACTGTATCATAACACCAGTTTTAAATGATACAACAACAGAAACAGATGAAGAAGGTGTCTGGACAGTTCTCACGCATTACTGCAGCATCATTATAATGAATGTGATCAACTTTACCTGCGTTTACTGTGCCAGGGAACCTGTGTAAAGCTGAGACTGACTCCATACCACCACTGAAATAATGAAAAAAAAAACTATTTAGAAAAGGGAATTTATTCTTGAGCTCCAGCATCATTTGTTTGTTGGTGCCACTTTTGTAAGAATTCAAGGTGGGCAAATACATTTTGGGGCAACATTTAAAAATGCAACATACTGTATTATATGAGAACAGATAGCAGGTGAACTGAAAAGCTCAACTAGTTCACTAAGTTAATTTGAGCTGAATAAAATCCACTAAAAGCATGCTGGGCAGCAGGTTGAATTATGTTTAAGGCTGAATTATATTAACTATGTTGACTTTGCTGGTTTGGTTATTGAGTTAAATTTACTGCCTTTGACTAAAGTTTCTGTCCAGACTGTAAATGAAAAGATCTCAGGCTCTCTCAAGCGCATTCCACAGTCTCGAGACTGACTGCAGTGGTCTGATCCCCAGCATGTGACACCAGTGGGGTTGTGAGCTACGTGTGGTTTTGGGAAGGAGGGTCGTGAAGCGGTGGGTAAGAGAGAGAGAAGTGGATAAAGTTTTTCTAAACTCTCCTCTGTGTTTGTGATCTGCGTGTCTAATATAACATGAGGCCTTTGTCTCTCTCTCTGCTCATCTTCTTCATTCAGTATCTGGGTCTCTCTCTCCAACAGTTTCCTCGGGTCTGCGTCACTCCAGAGGTTCTGCAAAGCAAGCAGTGCTGTCCGGTTTGGCCAGGTGACGGCTCGGTGTGCGGAACGCTGTCGGGTCGAGGGTTCTGCCAGGATGTCACGATCTCGGACCTCCCCAACGGGCCGCAGTATCCGCACTCGGGCATGGACGACAGAGAACGGTGGCCTCTGGTGTTCTACAACCGGACCTGCCGATGCGCCGGTAACTACATGGGGTTCAACTGCGGCGAGTGTAAGTTCGGTTACTTCGGAGCCAACTGCGGGGAGAGGCGAGAATCCGTGCGCAGAAACATCTTCCAGCTGTCGGTAACGGAGAGACAGCGGTTCATCTCGTACCTGAATCTCGCCAAAACCACCATCAGCCCCGACTACATGATCGTGACGGGCTCGTACGCGCAGATGAACAACGGCACGACCCCCATGTTCGCAAACATCAGCGTGTACGACCTGTTCGTGTGGATGCACTACTACGTGTCCCGGGACGCGCTCCTCGGGGGTTCCGGTAACGTGTGGAGCGACATCGACTTTGCGCACGAGTCGGCGGCCTTCCTGCCCTGGCACCGCGTTTATCTGCTGTTCTGGGAGCATGAGATCCGCAAACTGACCGGTGACTTTAACTTCACCATCCCGTACTGGGACTGGCGTGACGCGGAGGACTGTCAGGTGTGCAGCGATGAACTGATGGGGGCGCGCAGCCCCCTGAACCCGAACCTCATCAGCCCGTCCTCTGTGTTCTCCTCGTGGAAGGTAAACGACCTCAACTACATCATCCATCAGTGCATAAAGTTACAACACGCAAAACCTGCAAAAGATTTTCGGTTATTTAATTTATTAGATATTCACGTGTTAAATCAAGAATAAAGTGCGGTTGCATTTATACATCTTTTTATTTATTTATCTTTTCTTTTACAAAAGAGTTTCAGTATATTCTTCCCATTCATTGACAGTTAATGCAGAAGCGAACAATGAACAATATTTTTATATACATTTATTAACGATAATGTTAATGCAAAAAGTGTTCATTGTTCGTTCATGTTAGTTCATTAATGTTAACAATTAAACTTTTGATGAAGAAAATATTGTTAAAACTAGGAATAATACATGCTGTACAGGTATTGCTCATTGTTAGTTCATGTTAACTAAAGCTAACTAATGCAAATGATATTACCAAATCTCTGTAGTAACATTACTACAGTTTATATACAGAATGTAGCTAAAGTAACATCAGAATAAAAGATGAATGTAAACAAATTCCTATTAAATACTATTAACAATCTCCAATAACTTCACTGTAGTTGACTTCACATACTGTAATGACACTGACGAATTCAAAATGCAGGTTATTGTTTAGAGCTCATAAGTCGTCTTGTTTAGGCATGAGATGAATTTATTGTATTTAATAAAGTTTATTAGCGTTTCTGGTGTCACACACTTCTGAGAATCTGCGGTACGAGGCGGAAGAAACGGTGACGTCACAGAGGTTATAAAAGCGTGACTGTGTGACTGATGCACACAACACTTGTGACTTACAGCCCAATTCATGTGTAAGAAAATCACAAGTGTGTCTGACCCTAAAAGCCCAATTAAGCTCATCATGACCCTYACAAGAGATGCCTGAGGGAAGAAAGCAGCGTCACTGAGGCTCAACACAGACATGACCTGAGGCTCAACACAAGCATGACCTGAGGCTCAACACAGACATGAACTGAGGCTCAACACAGACATGATTTCACAGAGGAAAGCTCTAGTAAGGAAGGCCAGGACCTCTCCATGTGGCATTTACAAACAGTCAATGCTCTTGTGTTTATTGCTTGGATTCAGTCTGAAAGCTATAAACACAAAAGGTTTAAATGTCATTAAATACAGCCATCCCTGAAGCTTAGTGTGTAAGTGTAATGTGTTTAAAATTCTGAAGGTGAAGAAAATGAAGGTTTTCTGCATTGAAATACTTTTGTAAAAATGCAAAGACATAATTTTTTTACTCAGTACCTTTGTTGTTTTGCAGGAAAAAGTATCGAGAGATTTCTGGGAAATCAAAAATAATAATTAGCATGTTTTATGTCATAAAGAAGAAAACACTACATTCAGTTTAGAGTTTACAGTTTCATTTAGTACTCTGCACATTAATTAAATATAAAATAAATATACAATCTTTTTGACACTATAAGGATGGTTATAGCAAGGTTTTATTTAAACAATACTATAGTATTTGAATATTACCATCTGAGCAACACTGCAGCACTGGACTGTCTGTTGATGAGGGTCCACACACACTGTACCTGTGCAGGTGGTCTGTTCACAACCTGAAGATTACAACAGCCGTGAGGTTCTGTGTGACGGGTCTCCTGAGGGGCCGTTACTGCGTAACCCTGGTAACCATGATCGAACCCGCGTCCGAAGGCTGCCTACCTCTGCAGATGTGGAGTCTGTGCTGAGCCTAACGGAGTATGAGACGGGGCCCATGGACCGGCGGGCCAACATGAGCTTCCGGAATGTTCTGGAGGGTAAAACAACACAGTTTCACACAGTTTCAGCTGAAAGGTTGACTTAAAGAGACTCACCTGTGAGTTTGTGGACGCAGGTTTTGCAAGTCCAGAAACAGGGATGGCAGTAACAGGTCAGAGTCTGATGCACAACTCCTTACATGTCTTCATGAACGGATCCATGTCTTCAGTGCAGGGGTCAGCCAACAACCCCATTTTCCTTCTACACCACGCTTTTATTGACAGGTAACACACACACACACACAAACACAAACAAACAAATCTAAACTAAGACGTTGGTGTGCAATTTCCAGTCATTTAATAAGTTAAATGTACAGTTTGTAGAACTGAAATGTGAAATTGTACAGAACACAGGGATGACATTGTGTGTTTTAATATGGCTGCACATCACGCGTGTTTCAGCATCTTTGAGCAGTGGCTGAGACGACATCAGCCTCCACGCACACATTACCCGACAGCCAACGCCCCGATCGGCCACAACGACGGATATTTCATGGTTCCCTTCATCCCTCTGTACAGAAATGGAGATTATTTCCTGTCCACTAAAGCTCTGGGATATGAATATGCATATTTACTGGACCCCAGTGAGTTATTTACAGACACACTGGCATTTTCTTAAGCTCTGTACGTATCTGTGTGTAACCGTGTGTGTCTGACTCCTCTCAGGTCAGAGGTTCATGCAGGAGTTTTTGACGCCGTATCTGGAACAAGCGCAGCAGATCTGGCCGTGGCTGCTGGCTGCAGGGGTTTTGGGGGCACTCGTGGCAGGACTCATCGCAACAA
>JAZGTK010006032.1:0-21430 GCA_036877625.1 Ambastaia sidthimunki
CCTTTAAGTCAAAGTCCTGCCAATCTTTAGGATGTGTGTGTTGCATACCTATTACTCAAGTCATACTTGTTTTAATTTGTGAAAGGCAATCAGGAAATTAATAAGACTGTCTGAATTAATGTTTATGCATGAAACTGTCACCATGTATTTCTTTACAGAGAGGTAAGAAATGGTTAAAATTCCAAAACAAATCCTTTAAAATAATCCTGCTGTAGAAATTTGTAAGTTATCCCACCTTTTAAACAGCCATTTACAAAATATATACATGCAATATTGTTTTGTGATCAGAAGCAAACTACAGTGTGATTTCAAATTATTATCTAGCACAGCTATGTATAAAACTGGTTGCCTTGTCATTATTTAAAAACCTTTGACCACAGAATTTGGCAATTGACCAATCAGAATCAGTTATTACTGAGCGCCTGTAATAAAGAAAGAGCCACTTCCGTCCCTGATTTCCTGTTGGGTTACAGTATTGTCTAGTAAGTGTGAGAATTCTGAACTACACTGTACACTGAAACTGATTATACAATTCATCAAAAGGCCTCCAGTCACAAAAGAAAAAACACTTTATATAGAGGAACATGAATGTAGAACGTTTGTTGTTGCACTAGGGTTCATTGTGACAAGGAAAGATCACTGAGGACATCTTTGTTCTCATTCACACAACAATGACTGAAGTCTAAAATTAAAATGGTAAATACCACCAAAATAAAACAATCAATGTACCATAAAGATTAAAACACTGTACGCACAGAAAATGACAAAATGTGCAATCCTGTTGTGTATACTAGGTAAACATTGTTTAACAGCTTTTATGTGCACAATTGCAAACCACACAAACTGCCTAAGGACAATGGCCTTTTTCCTCTGTTGTCCATGAGGTCTTTCTTTTTGCTCCCATAATCCACTTGACGGGTAAGAGAACGTTTCTGGTGTATTCACTGATGATTGTGGCTGTTCTGTGTTTTGTCTCTGTTGTCTCTCAGGAAAGTAAAACTTGAACAATAGGCTGCTTTAGTTTGTCTTTCAATGACTGAATTGCAGTTTTAAGGCTCATTATAGTGACAAGGAACATTTTAAAAGTCTGAATTCATGTTAATTTAGATTTGTGGTGATACAATAGGACTGTATAAATGTTTGATACCTGGTTTTAAGATTTTGATTTTTAAACCTTTTATTTTGGTGTATTAATTTATATTGGTACTGTACTGTATATTGCTTCTGGTTGTTCTGCACTGTTTAATTGGTATTTTCTGTGGTCATACGGCTCATTGTTTAATTGTTGATGCTTTAAAGTGCTGTTTAATTTTTGTCAAATGCACCAAAATTTTTGACAAAAAAACACTTCATTTTTTAGATTTTACTTTAAAAATGATTTTCCAACAGAATAAGGGATAAAAATTCCTCATAAAGAAGAATGACTTTGCTTTATATATTTTTATATATAAAGCAGTATATAGTTTACTGCACATTTGAATCAGCTGCCATTTATTAGTTTATCTGGCTATATTCATGCATAGCAAAGTAAAGGGGTTTCATATTGTAATTTTTTACAATAAAAACACTGTTCACGAGGTTTGAGATTTAACTTTTTATATGCTGTATTATATGATGTAAAAATAAGATAATACAACTGTAAAACTAGCCAAATACATGAATTAAAGAATTTATTTTTATTCATTCTTTTTTAATTTTGACGATCTCTAAACAAGTCAAAATCATTCAAGGCAAACATTTCTATAAAGCAGTGGATCTCAACCTTTATAATTTCAAGGCTCTTCCATTGTCCACAACAATATTGGAAAGCCCCTCCCACTCCCAGTTTCTACCCAATACAATACTCTAGAGATTGGCATATATTTGAGGCCCCCTGGTTGAGAAACATTGCTATAAACAAAACTCAATGAATTACTAATTAACTACTCACCGAGCTTACCGTTTTTATCCTAATCAACTGTACACTTTATACAGAAACACTTTATATAGGCACAATGGTAATTTATGCAAAGATTCCTATAGGCTTAGTAACATGATGCATGCCTTAGCAAGCAACACTACCTATAAAATTGTAAATGATTATGACCCTTTTTAAAAGTAATATATAACTCTCAGTATAGGACTGACGGATTTTATTTGCTAATATTACCTGTCCAGCAACTGACCCACAAGCCCCAGCTGCTCCACCGATGACCATTGTTTGATTGGACCCTGAAGTCACATGACCAGTCATGCCCACTGCTCCCAGAACATGGCAGGTGACCATCTACCATCTCTAGATTAACCTGTACAACCGAATACACCACACATTACATATAATGAGGAACATAAAGGTTCAGTATACGTGCTGAAATGAATATTACCTTCTGTAAAAAACATCCGTGACATCATAGGTCTGCCAGTTATAGGAGGTGACAGTACTGCCAACAGATGATGCTTCATTCTTGCTTTATTCTGTGGACGCCACCTCCATCCAGTCTTCTCTAATCTCCATGGCAACAGGTTGTCAGCATCAGTTTTATCGTTCATGCGGCAATGCTGCATGTGCCGTTTATTATGTATTGAATGCAAAATACAAAACTAAGTTACTGAACAACCATGTCTTTCTGATTAGACTAATATAAATATACAAACACAATTCTTTGATCCAACGTTATTTATAATAAGCATTAGCCTTTCCTTCACAACCGCAGAAACAAACCATATCAAGGTTAATAAGTAGAAGAACAAGGTCATCTCACCATGTAAGGGTCAACTGACAGATACGGGGTCCGAATTAACACCTGTCCTTCTTTCAGCTCACTGGACTTTACAGTTTCTTTCAGAAATAGCACGTGCAGATTAAGGAGAGACAAGCTTTGCAGTAAATGCCAAAACATCCTCTAAATGATTTACATGTGCGATACTGCAAAACAATGTTAATGGAGATTTGCAAAAGTCAGACCATGAGACATTTAAAATCAAGCTTGCAGCGAAAGTGGTATTTCCGGAAACAATCACGTGTCGCTCAGCCGCTCGTCTGATTGGTCGCAGAATATGCGGTCGAAAATTTCATGTTTATTCTGGACACTGAATAGAGAGTGTTGTACTGTAACATAACAAAATAGGATTATTTTATCAAGGTTGTTAGTGCAGTACTGTTTTTAAAACACACCTAACGTTGGAATAAGCGGCATACACTATCATCGGCATATGTTTATATTCATATATTATCTGCCGCGATTCACTAATGTGTTTACAGCTACATGCAACAAATTACATCACTGCGTTTTGCAGCGGGTGGCGCTCTTGTAACAAACGAGGAAGTGACGCTGTAGGCAAGGGCTTAAAGTTTTTCCCTTTTTTTCTTGAAAGCAACGCGAAAAAGATCCGAGTGGTTGGAGAAACGTCGCAGATGTTTCTAAAGGTAATTTAATGCGAAAAAAGGCATTTCCGCCAAGATTAACTTTGAATGCATGACAACTTCCATACATTTGCATAGTTTTATCCAGGACGTCGAAATAGTACCTTATCCAGGAGAATGAGTGTGATTGGGTGGTTCCGTACTTTTGACAGAAACAATTAAACGCGCTTTTACAGTCATTGTTAGGAATGGGGGTGTTTCTTGTAAATCAATTTTGCACGAACTCAGCCAGTCTTGCCAGCTCACATGTGAGAGCTAAACGAAAGTGCTTATCAGTAGAAAGACGACAGTGTTGCAACAAATGCAACGATTTACTTATCTTAATATCAAGTAAACGCTTTCCTTTTAAATCAGTGAAGGTCTCAGCGGTGCGTATGTCAGTTCTGTACCTTCATTATGATGGATCATGTTACTGTTGTGCAACATTTGGTGGTGTTGCAACAACAACTGTGTCTTATAAACTTGTGTTCGCCAGCCCTATTGCAATCCGGTGCATGCATCGTTTACCGAATGATCCATTTACACAGAGGAAAAAATGAAATATAACTATATACTTGCAGTGTGAGTACTAATTATGGATCATGCGTTCATTGCGTTTAGATTTAAATGTTATTTGTTAAGATGTTTTCTGATTAACAGGCGGTTAATAAAACTGTTAGTTGTCTGGAGTAGAGAATATGCATGTAGAGCGTTATATAAGAATAACATTACCCCTTAAACCCAAACATCCGGATATTATTCGAGGCATCAGATTGTTTATTGATAGTTAGAGACTGGTACACTCAAAGCATGCAATACTCAAAGCATGAGTCTGACCCGCATGTCTGTTGGCTTTGCACTTTATTTTAAGGCACAGCAAAGAGAGTCCACAGACACTGACACGATGAGGCCTATGGGTGTCTCCTTACGGCAGCACATGCTCAATCATGTCTGTGGCTCATGAACCTCTGCACGCATGCAGAATTTATTCTTACAGGCGTGATTGCTGTTATACAGACTGGTTAACAGTCCAGAAATGTCACCAGTACTGTTATAAATGCAGTCTGTGTATCACAAAGGGCTGATACTCCCTGCTAGCTGTATCATAGTCGTCTTCAGTGTTTGTCTTTTGTAAAGGTTTTGTAAAGGGTTTTTTTTTCTTGAAGATGGATTGGGACAATGGGTTTCTGTCTGTGTCCGACGTAAAGTACTTGATCTAAACTATTTTGACTATTAACTTATAACTTATTGTTAGAGTAGAATTATTTAAACCACTTGTAGTCTATAATTTGTACTTGTGCTGCTAGTGTGATGTCATAAAATCATATGGTTAAATTGTTTGATTTATAGGGTTAATTAATATTAGTATTTCTCATCAATTTAAGCCTTGTTCTGTGCATAAGACATTTTTGTTTCTGTACATTTAAGTTGGTTTTGGCTCAAAACACCGAATGCACAGACAGTTTAATGGATATGAAAGCGAATATATAAAGAATGTTAAACAACCTTTTCCGCAGTATAACTTAAGTGGAGTTTTATCTAAACAAAACGTCACTGTTGTAGGAAAGTGATTATATTTGCATCCAAATGATTTACTTTTTTCTCGTTCAAGGTGTTTGTTCACTTTGCATTGTTTTGTCATTTTGTTATTAATTGCAAATATGAGGGTGTTGTAGTTCGGTGATTTTATTTAGGTATGGATAAGGATGTTTGGTTCATGCTTACAGAACGTTTCCCAGTGACGGAATTTCCCGCATGACCTGTGCATTTGCTGTAATTTACAACGCCCCGCAAGGAGGGGGAAAGGCCTTATATGGTCGTGGAAGTGGGCGTGGCAACAGGACAGTGGAGGATCACAAGACTTCAGCTGAACGAGAATGTGTTGTTCATACTCACCATACGAGTAAACTACGGCGCGTTATTGGCGTTTTGGTGTCCATGTTTGTGCAATAATAGCGAAATCGACTGCAATTTTTGAAACATACGTCCCGCCATTTTCTTAAAGTAGCCCTCCATTTCTAGTTTTCTGTGGTTTGTACGCGGATCTCCCTCTTGACTTGAATATTACTCGAGTGAGGTCAGCATAGCATGACTCAATCGTGGCTAAGCATGCAGTCAATTCTGTAGTGTTGCATTGGCCATTCGGCACATAAACCGTGCATATGTTCTTAGGACGACCTGAAAACAAAGTAAAAGAACTGAGGAAACACGGTAAGGATTCTTGTTTTAAATTTCTTAAGCAATTAAGTCACGATTATATGTACAGAGCTGGAAGATTTGTTCACGAAATCGAAACCATGCAACAGACGGTCATTAGCAAGATGTTGCAAAATATTAATCATATCTGAGGACTCCTGGTTTGTGTCCTTGTAATACTGAAAGCAAGACGTATTTTGCGCACTTATTGCGCTCACTAAGGGTTGACAAATGAGATCAGAGAGATGGGGCTTGTCATGTACTACTTCTGTTATTTTGCCGCTTAAGCATGCTTCGTAGAATGTATTGTTGTTTTACTTTGTTGCAATGTGCCACGGCTTTAGTGACTGGATAATCCCCTTTCTGCAACAAAGGACTTCTGGTAAATAGCGCTGAGCTGGCTGCGCTAGGAAGGGGGTCCGGGAAGGGTACTGATATAGAATGGAAACAGTATGGACGTGTCTGAAAATGCAATGAACGGTCTGCCTAGACACTATTTTGGCCATCATAGGAGCATTCGTTTGAGTGCAACTGGGAAGTTTAAACAATGAGTGCTTGCTTCCCTCTGCGCTGTTTCTTTTATACAAACTAGGTTTGTAAAGCACACGTGCGCATGATTGACATTTTGATTCCTACTTCTCGCACCACCAGTGTTGGTTTTTCAAACAGCGTATTAAGTTAATAGTTTAACTTTTGAAAGCCTCCCTGCTGTGTCGTTGTACGTGTCCTGTGTGAACGCCCCCTAAGGTGACCACAACGCTATGCAGGTAGGCAGCTCAGTAGGTTTGAAACAGAACCGCTCTTGCGCTCATGCATGCGTCTCTACTGCATTCTCCTGTAGTTTAAATTAAGAACCAGGTGAGATTAAGTAACCATGCTTGACGTTACAAGCCTATTAAACTAAAACTGTGGCTTGTGTAACCATGTACGTCGCTGTGTCTTATTTTTGTTTTGGTAATGTAATGACGTTCATCCATTTATCTGCCTTCATTTATTTCCAATATATCGCGTTTGATAAATATCGTACATTGAGTTGAAAACGTGTTTGTTGATCTACTTATTTCTTAACTGGACGTTGTTTTGCTTAATGCATTTGTTGTTTACATCCCTGTAGGAGTGTTTCTCATTATTGCATTGCAACCACCCCTGAAGAGACTGCATCCCTAGATAGCTGCTAAAACTGCATGTTGTCTTTTATATTGATCTTTACATAGGCCAGAAGAAATATAAGCTTGAATGAATGAGCTTTTTGATACATACCATAACTGCGGAATAATCAGTGTTTTGCTTTTTATTAACAGTGACAATATAGACTTGATTATTGAACATTTAGAATTGTATATAATACAGTAATTAATAATGATAAAATAAAAACTATGCTACAAATTTCTCACTGCTGTATCTTTGGTAAAAGTATCGATATACAGAAGTAGATAGGATTTACATGGAAGGTAGCTGTTATGAATTCAAATATGACAACACTTAAGCACTCCATGGTTTATAAAATGAGGTGGTTTATAAAATGAGTACAGCAGGTTAGTGGAAGATAATTTCTGTTTAATGAAATTTGGATGCCAGTGTGAATTGTGGGGGAATCACCTTAAAACCCTCTCTCATTGTGAAACTGAACTAGTATATTTTCACATGTTTGGTGGTATTATGTTTGCAACTGTACTGCTTCCCTTACAAACAATCACTCACTTTGCAGGCACACTGAAACCTCTAAAAACCACTTTCCCCCGACTCACAGTTAACATGTGTCATGTGTCACGTAGTTTGCTAAGATGAGTCAGATTCTTTACAGTTTGTGAACAAACTGCCATAAATGTTTGTGATTAACATACTGTTACATACTGAGAATTAAGCAGCTAGTAACACAGCTACACAACCCACAGTTCATCTTCCCTTTTGAAATGCTTTCTCTAGGCCCCCATTCATGAAGTTGCTGAAACAGTCATTTTAATTGACTCCCCCTTTAAGCCCTAAATACTGACTCTGAAAGCAAACCATAACATTTTTGACCACTTCCTTCTTAGGGTGTCTCCCAGGAATGAGCAACAACCTAACCTAAGGACCTTTCAACCTGGTTTTTATCCCAGAACCCAGATTTGGCAGTAAAGAAAAACAAATGGACATGTTAGAGCCACACTGTACAGAAGCTGTTATTTCTGCTGTACGGATCCTGCAGTTCTATATTTTAAAGCTTAAACGTATTCCTACGATGTTGAGTAGATTTGGATGACCGTTAACTTGCATGAAACAACAGCCTGAAAGGTTGAGGTGATACTTTAAGACATATTGTTATACTGGAGAGAACTTTGTGTGGTTTGGGGATTTGAACTCTTGTCTCCACCTGAACCACCCACTCCAACATTCACCAGTGTCTTTATTTATGAAAGTCATGAGTTTGCAACCTCAACAGAAGCCAAACACAAAGAGATCGGGAAAGCGTATTACTTTCTTTAACGATCAGGGTGTGGCAATGAAAGAGGCTTCTCAGCATACAGAGGCCTCAGGATATTATGGGATTGGAGTTCCTCCCCCAGGGCAGGGTCACAATGACAGAGGGGGTGTGGAAAGCTCTAGTGCAGAAGCACCACATATGTACCTTAACTCTGTCATTTTCAGTCCAGAGAAGGGTGATCAAAGCCGTGGTCACTACCAACAGACAATGGCCATGAAATGGCCACACCAAGATCCATCGTTGCAGCCTCAACAGAGACCAAATAGTTGGTCACAAGGTATGTCAGGTTGGCCCCAGAACTTTGCCCCTTACCTAGGGACTCAGACTGCTTTTGTAAAACAGATGCATGAAGGCATGCCAGTACAACAACAACAGCCGCAACCTGAGCCTTCCACAAGGGTATCTGAAAAACAAGGGGCTGCTGGCCGGAACATAGACTGGGAGCAACAGCAAACCTTTCAGCAGACACAAAAGCCTGGAATGTTAAATCCACAGCAGCATGGCCAGTCTGCAACTGGGAATTCTGTGCTGCAGCCTTTCCAGTTAGCGTTTGGACAGCCCAAGCAGAACTTAGTAGCTGGTTACTATCAGGTAGTTCAGGGCAATCGGACCCTGCCAAATTTAAATTACAGTAATCAAGCAAATTCCCAACATCAGCTTCAGCAACTACAGGAGCAACAGCAGCAGCAGCAGATAAAGAGACACATAATGCAGCGGCAAATTCAGCATCAACAACAACAGCAGCTGGAACAGCAGATACGGCAACAGTCACAGCAGCAGCAACAGGTACTTCAGCGTCAGAAGCAGCCACGACAGATATCACAGTCACAACCATTTCAGCAGCAAGCACAGCTGCCAAACCAGCCCCACCCACAACCACCACATCAACTGGATTTGGCACAGCAGCAACAAAAATTTGAGCTGCCACATCAGAACCAGCACATAGTGGACAGTCAATGTGATGGCCAGAAGCCACACGTCCCCTCACTCGATCAGCATCACCCTCTGTTAACAGAACCATTGCAGGAGATGAATGATCCTCCGTCAACCCAGACCCAGGACTCTGTTGCCCAGCCTTCCTCAGCTGTTCCCCCGCAATCCATCGAGACTCAACAGCCTGGACCCCGTAGATCACGTCGTCTTTCTAAGGAGGGTGGAGGCCCTGTTTCAGAAAATCCATTTGTCATGCCAACTGATCATCCTACACAGGGCTCTCAGAATGGGGCTTCTGAGACCAGTGCAGTGCAAGACATCAGGGCTGCTCCAACAGGTGTAATTCAGAGCACAAGGCGTAAGAGGAGAGTTTCACAAGAGGTTAATCTGGAAACCTTGGCTCAGAAGGCTTCAGAAAGGGAATCTCTTCCCCCACGTAGTGTCAAGGTGAGTCAGCTGTCAGTTCACACCTCAGTATATTTATATCAAGTATGTAAGAAAAAGAAATGCATTTCAAGTGTGTATTGATTCATTTATGTTACTGGCAATCCATTGATTAATATTGTAAAGGGAAGATTATCTGTAATAACATCTGTGATTTAAGGATACCCTTAACCACCACGTTAACATTACTATCAGTTTCAAACTGAGGATGCACTACCTGTTTCAAATGCTTACAGGTTTTGCAGGTTTCTCGGTTGTTAGGGGAGTGTAACTTTAGTAAAAGGCGCTCACAGACTGTCACCATTAGGTCACATAATCTGTAGATCCAAAACAAATACTTTTCCCCACACCTCCAACTACTGTCTCATGGGTGACACTTCATACAAACACCAGCAAATGCACCCCACCTTAAGTCCACAGGCCTGCTTAGGAGCCGCAACATTTAGGCCAAAGCCCAGAAGCACATTTCTGTTGATTGCATGGCTAATTGTCTAGCTTTGGAATGGGTGAATGAAAAAATAATTTGTCTCATTGCTGGAAATCTGCTAATTCACCTTCCGTCTTCAAAATGATGTTAATTGCTTGCTTTGCTCATGTTCTCATTGCGCACACAAATAATTAGTGTAATTAGTGCAGTTTTCTGGGACATGCTGTTTGGTTTATGTATTCTTTTCCTTGTTACGTAAAGTTCATTTGAGAAGGACAGCCCTCCCTCAAGGCATCCACCTGATGATAACAAAGAAAGGGTGTGTGAGTACATATGATTGATCTTTTGTGCCAGAAATCTATTTAAAAACACAATCTCTAAGGGGCTGTAAATAAAATAATTCTTCGTTAACTTTTCCAACTATTTTGAAAGTGGCATGAACATAAATCATTTAAGTTCACTGTGTCCAGGTGTTAATGGAGTAATTTTATGCCTCTATACGTACTTTACTCGGTACCCATGTTGAAAAATGGGTGAGTGAGCTACCAGGGCTTCATGTTTTAATCTGAATACCTCAGCAGTGCCAGCATGGTCGGAGTTTAGATAAGACAGGCCACTTCCTCAGAGATTTCTTGGTTTCATGCAACTTCCAGCTGGACACATTGCAGTAGTGACGCATGTATTGCAATTATATGTTTCTTTATAACAGGTCAGTGAAGTTTTAGTGGTTTTATTTCTTTGCTTGATTGCTTCCACTTACAGTTAGTAATGAAGAGAAACAGGAATTGCTCTCACAATAAGGGAAACTAGGGTTTATTGCTCCTCCCTGATTGCTTTTTTCTGACTCGAACATCATTGTGTTTAGAGGTTTGAAAATTTTTGCATGTTGTGACATTGCTAAGAAATCCACTTGTCTGAATATTTTTGTCCTGTTCTAGTTCCTGTTGTGGATAGAACTATGAATGCGGATCAGGGAACCTAACATAGAATGAACACCTTCTATAATCATTAACATACCCACAGGAGAGCTGGGTTATATTGGATCTGAGATCGTGTGGTGTTATATGCTGGTGGCACAGAACACGTGCATGCAGTCTTTTACTGGCTGTGGGGCATGATGTCACCCTGCAGCAGAATTGAGGTCACATTTGATTTCTTAGGTTGTTTTTAGGTAATGGTCTTGATCTGACCTCATTTCCTGTGCTATCTTATCAGCTCCTAAGCGCTCAGTTATTTCTCTCATGCGTATCAGCTGCGGAAGGGACGAAGGATTCCTTCGTTAGGCTTTTTCGTTAATTATTCATTTCAATGTGTTATTTATGTGTGTTGCCAGCAAGAGCCACACAGACCCTGGAGTCCCCCGGTGGCCCCGTCAGGACCAGGACGAGGAGCAAGTGAGGTAGATCAAGGGAGTGCCAAGAGGCCCAGAGATGACAGCCTCATGCCTCTGGTCATTCCTGTCTCTGTGCCAGTGAGGCAGACCGATCCCTCATCTCCAGACCATGAACAGGCCTCTCTCTCAGCCAGCTGGCCACTGAGGCCTATGGGCTCTCACGACATGAGTTCAGATTACAAGACGTCTGTGATCGTCACGCGGCGACGCTCGCTGCGAAACTCTTTGTCAGAGAGCACAGGCCAGGTGAGTAGACGTCTGGTCTGATATCAGAGCCAGCAACAGTTTTTTTTTTATCTTTGCTTGCAATCTCTTGCGTTATGCCTTTTGATCTGCCCCACCCCCCTTTTTTAAACCAGAGATTAAAATTCCCCAGTAATCCACACATTTCTAACAACTCCTCAGCACCCTAATCCAGCACTCACCCCATTTCACCACCAGATTTACGAGAAATGATTAGATTGTCATCAGGGTCACTCAGATTGCATATGGTGTATGTATTTAGAGCTTGACAATGTTCGATCTCTTCAACAGAACGGTGGAACGGAGAGCGGAAGCGATGCAGACGGCAAATCAGCCAAAGCCAAGCGACGTCCTCGACCGGAGCCGCTCTTTATTCCTCCACCCAAACTTGGCACTTTCATTGCCCCACCGGTTTACTCCAGCATTACACCATATCAGAGCCACCTACGTTCACCTGTCCGCTTGCCCGACAACCCTCTCAACATGCCCCCCTACACCCCCCCACCCATCCTCAGCCCCGTTCGAGAAGGCTCCGGTCTTTACTTCTCCACCTTCCTGTCAGCTGCCGCCGCCGCTGCAGCAGCGAATAATCAGGGGCTGCCTCCACCTGCAACACCCAAATCTGCCACCCGCAGCCTCCTGCGCTCCAGTGAGTTTCTTTTCTGTGTATGTTAAAAAAATACATAGGGATACTTCAAACAGAGCTAAAGGTACTCTGTTTACAACTTAAGTCTAGGTCTTAAGTCTTAAGATTTATGTCAAAACCTAGTGAGATATCACAGTGCTTCCAGTCTACAGGCAACATCTTTCTTAGGCACTAGGCAGTATCCTAAATGTATCCTAAATGTTCCTAAATGTAAATCTTGGATTGCTCTACACAAACAGCAGCTCTTTTGAAGTATGTCAGAATTTGACCTCCAAAATAAATATCAAGTACTGTATAAAATAACATTTATAAATGCATCAATTTGCTGTATTGAACATAATATATAGTTTTAATATGCATAACAAGTCTCAAATAATGTTTATGTGAGTAAAGTGTCTTGTTTGCTCATGTACAGACAGCAGTGATATAACCCCACCGGTGCTCTCTGCTATGAATGAAGTCACACCTGTCAGCATTGAGCCGTAAGCACACGCGCACACACACGCACACACACGCTGTTAAAAAAAGTTGATCATGTTTTCATTTTCAAAGCTATGCAAACGTTGGCATTTATTTAATACAGCTGGCTCAAAAGAGTAGTTCACCCAGAAAAAAAAATACTATCATTATTTGCTCAGCCTCATATCATTCTCGATGCTGTATGACTGTTTTTTCCTTCAGAACATTGAAGATGATAATTTAATTAAGGAATACCCTGTTGACTGAGTACAATACAATAGCTGTACATTATGACTCACTTTAACACCTAATAAAGCACTCAAATGTTCAGCCTGCCGGGCATTTATGTGCTGATGATCAGTTTTAGGGGAAAAAGGACATGATGTTTAAACTGTTTAACAGTAAAAATGTGTTGGCTACTATGACACCTCTTAATGACTTAAGAGGTTA
This sequence comes from Ambastaia sidthimunki, assembly GCA_036877625.1. Classification (NCBI taxonomy): domain Eukaryota; kingdom Metazoa; phylum Chordata; class Actinopteri; order Cypriniformes; family Botiidae; genus Ambastaia; species Ambastaia sidthimunki. Next base: position 13,038 of record JAZGTK010006032.1, read on the forward strand.
AAAACTTAACTTTATATGCTGTAACTGGAAACAACACTTTGGGTGTCATGCTGGCTGGCACTTTTTTACCCGTTAAAAGAGATTTAGATCAACAAGAGAGCAAGTAAATGGTGAAAGACTTTATTTTGGGTGAACGATGCATTGGACTACTTTACTTTGCATTGCAGTTGTGCTGTTAATTATTATAAGCAGCTGTTGTTTGCAAGATGGCTATAGATTTTATTTATGTTAACACTGGAGCTTTTAGGGGAACTGGTGTGATATGCACCAAAGTGAGAGTGGGTGGGGGATGTTGGCCAAACAGAGGGAATTATGGGATATTGTCTCTGACTGGTACCAACTGGTACCAACAAGTGTTTACCTGAAATTATTTCTGTCTTACATAGAGATTTTCTCTTGCTCTCAATGAATGGTTGCAGATCCCTTCAGTTTTCATTCTGAAAGTTTTCAAAGTACGTCCTGAAACATAATAATAAAACAAAATCTGTCTCGTCTTATCCCCAGACCTTGGCAGTCAGATACTGGAACATTTGGCTTTGAAAAACACGGGTGTTAAGTTTATGCAAAGTACCCATGGTCAAAGTCTACACTGAAGCCATTTCTTATTCTCAGAAAAGGAAATGACAGTAGAGATAAATTCCTGTAAATGGCAATCTGAAACAACTTTGATTTTTTTTAGTCTTAACTCCAATCGTTAATGTCTCTGACACGTTTTAAAACAACACCAACTAGCTTGCCTTACTATTTCCCTGCTTCCACTGAACACACAGTTCTTTAGAACACTGATCATTTGGACTTGTGCCGGCTGGAGTGCACAAGTGTGGAAAAACTGAATCTCAATCTTAAATAATGGGAAATCTGATAAACATGCTAATTTTTCATGTCAGCTATTTACCCAAATAGTAAGATGATAATGTAATTTGGAATAAAAGTTGTATGAAGTTAGAAAAAGTTGTTTTTATAGTGGTGTTACTTTTTAGACCCCGCTGTATTTCAGAAATTATATATCTGTATATATTTGGCTTGCCACAGCAGCCCGTTTATCTTCTCTCTTCCTCTCCTTGTCTTTTTCAGCCGGATAAATATTGGATTGCGGTACCAGGCAGAGGTTCCTGAGCTCCGGGACCGTTCGGCAGCGCAGCACGACCCACACAAGGCTGAACTCGTGTGGGCGCCACTACCTGAGCTGGAGGCCAGTGCTGAGCAACAGCAGAGAGGTTTACAACTTATACAATCCTACATGAACATTTCATCTGTGGAGTTGAATGAATGCAGGAACTCGCAAGAAAATATGCTGCAGTTTAAAGACAGTGCATCAGATCCAGGCAGATCTGCATGACTTTGTCTTTAGGAATTCTTGACATACCTTTTTTGTTTGTCTGCAGTGGATGAACTCATGCACCTGGCGTGCTCTAGTGCATTATCCGGAGGTGGGACCAATCAGGAACTGGCCATGCACTGCCTGCATGAATGCAAAGGTGACATCATGGTGAGTGTTATGATGTAATACCACACTGATGTAGTTGAAGAGGATTTGCTGCTGCATTGTGTACTACTTTACCAGTTTACATCTCGCTAGTTCACTCTTTCAACCGAGATAACTCAGTTGGAAAAGTCGTGTGAGTGGTAAACAATGAATGAAAACAATTTGTTTTAAAACAGGGAAATAGCCATTTACAGAGCATGTTAGTTTAATAGAATTTAATAGAAACGGATGCATATGGAATTGTTACATTTACTTGTATGCGTTTAATACTTGCGACTTGGAGTGCATTCAAGCTATACATTATAGGAGTATCTTCATTGCCTGAAGTCTGACCCATGACTTGTTATTGCTAGCATCATGCTGTACCAGTTGAGCTGCAGGAGATCTGTTCTTTGTGGATTTATGTGGAATGTAAATTATAAATCACAAAGCCCAACAGGGCGCATGAAAACATGCGAGCAAAGCATGCAAACACGCGAGCGACGCATGCAAACATGCCTGTGTGATTTCAGAACAATCGCAGGCCTGCGTTGTTTCCTTTGCACACAAACATGCGTCTTTGATACGGACGCAAATGGTGCGTGTGTTTTAATATAATTGTTTCAGTGTTCACTCAGCCAGCAGCTGCACAACAACACAAGCCGGTCTCTTACTGCTGCCACACTGCTGCCATGACAACCACCTGTCAGTCACAGGCTTGCGTACAGAGCGGCACACTATAGACGACTGGATCGTGCAGAACACGCAGCTTATTACACTGCAAAATTTGCATTGTAAACTCATTTGATTTGCCGCTTTTGTTCATTTTATCTAAACAAAAGCTTCTGCTGCAATTAAAATGGCTCAGTTGTGCGAGAAGCTCCTTTTGAGGTTTTTGGTGTCGAGTGTAGATAAAAGAGCACAAAATGTTACATTACTAACATTGTGTAAATGGTTTCATCTTGTTGCATTTTGGGTTTATGATAAGTTGCTAGACCTCTGTTGCTTGTAGCTTTTATGCAAATCAATTATTGGGCTAACATTAGTTAGCAGAAGTTAGTATTATTTTTACAGAGACAGATATTAGCTCTGTTGTAAAGGAAGTATGTGTTCTTCAGAGAGAAATGCGGTTCAGAGACCGATATATACCACAGTGTGATCTGTCATGCTAAGTGTTAATGGCTTAATTCTAAATGTTGTATTTACTGTTAAAATTATAGTGGTTATATAATGTGTATCTTTTGTTTTTAATGTACAGTGGCCCCAAATTGTATTAAAGTACTTGAGTCACAACTACAAAAATATGAAAGCCACTGAATTAGATACAAAATGTCAAACTAATTACCAGCTGCAAGCAAATTACGCTTTTCTGAGAGTTAGCTTCAGTCCTGATCCACACAGGTGTCCTAGCAGATAATCACATTAAGTCCTACTGACCAGAAAGTCTCAATGTTGTTTTATTTATAAACAGTTTATCAGTTGTAGTATATCAGCTTTAGAATTTTACAGCGTTTGTAAAGTTTTATTTTTTAGGAAAAGTTTGTCCACACTTACTTAAAAATAAAATACTTGGTTTTAATTTTTCTTATCTAATGTAGTTCCATCAAGTGTGGCCAAAATGGCTAAATACTTCGGGGTCACTGTACAAAAGGAAAACACGGTCCAAAATATTGAGAAATGGTTCTCATGCAGGAGACATGAGTTCTTATCCCCTTCTCTGCATAATTTCCTGTCCACAATTGTTATAAATAAAGTGACATAAAAAGGTTCGGGTTTAGTGACCCAGAAAAGGTGTCCTCAATTTACTATAGACTGAGAAACTGTACCATACAGAGAGAGTGAGAGAGAGACTGATAGAGAAAAAAAAAGAGAGGCATTTATCCACTGATTTACACAGCAGGGAGATGGAGACAGTCTTACAGAATTGTATCTCTCCTCCTTCATTTTTTTCCCTCTTTCTCCATCTCTTTTGTATACAGTGAAATGTGTCTCCATCCTCCCTCTATGTCAATTTCCTCTCATTAATCTCTTCATATCAGCTCAGGGGATAACATACCCTGACCCGTGTTTCTTACCCTTGCTCACCCTCTGGCCAAATCGCGTCAGACAGGATTATCATACTTTTAAACAGAATAAATCTACTGATTTAACATTTTCATACAAATCAAAACAAATGAAAATGTTTGAAAAAACTAACTGAACTCAAACAAAAATCATTAGTTGTTTTGTATAGTCATCTGATCTGTGAGGTATAACACGTACCACCTGCAGGTGGCAGTATAATATGTACAGGTTAATTAAATGATTATGCTAACAATGTGAGCAGCAATAAAGCTCTATAAGAAAAAGTGCCTCTGTTTACTGTACAGATGGATGAAGTAAAAAACGGTCAGGTTGCCGCATAGTCTGTCCATACAGAAAGTGACTGGCACAATGATACGCCACAAAACCAAATAGCTCCATTTCACTTGTAGAGCATGGTGCTAGCAACACAAAGGTCATGGGTTTGATTCCTAGTGAACACACAAATTGATTCATTGATCAAATGTTTAGGAACTCAAATGCACTTTGAGTCTGCTTGAATAAAAATGTCTGGTAAAAGCAATTTGTATACAGTATAGTGTATAAATATAAATAATGTATAAAGGGATATGTTTATTTGTTTCTTTCTGTGTAGGGTGTAAGAACCAACAAAAACCTACAAACGTTTTTCATTCTTTTTTGTATAACAAACTTTCTGCTAGTCAATTGTAAATTCGAAAACGCACAGCTGTTGTTATTTTCTTGTTTCGAAACAAAGCTAATTTCTGTTTCTGTTTTCTTTTTTTTTTTTAGGGGGCCCTCACCTGTCTGCTGTTGAAAAGCCCCATCTTTCCCAAAGCACACCCTCTGGCAGACTACCACTACTCGGGTAAGTCCCCTGTCACTGTTTGTTGCACTTCTTCTCTTTTACCCTTTAACCGAGATGACGTGAGATAATCCTAACACTGTGTCCTCCTGTGCTCTCGGAACCTCACATCCCCCTGTGCCGGCATTCCGAGCCACGTTCCTCGCTCTCGGTTATAAACAAAAGCAGCTGGAGTGAAGAGGGGGGAGGGGCCGGACAGAGAGAGTGCCGGGTGATAAGTGGGTTGCTGGGTAGAGTCTGGGAGGGTGTGGGGCGTCTGTGGCATGTTGTTAATTCCTGATAGAAGACAGGGGCATCTTTGTTTGTCTGGACGTGTGTGCTGACTGTCTCACTCTCGGGCTTTTGTGCAGACAGGGCGCCCGGGGTGCGCGGACAGCCTCTGTCTGATTTCTTAAACGGTTTGTCTGTCCCACACAGGGTCTGACTGTTGGACGGCAGAAGAAAGACGATTCTTCAACAAAGGCATTGCTTCCAACAAGAAGGACTTCTTCATGGTCCAGAAACTGGTAGGATGAGATTCAAATAAGCAGTCAGAATTGGTTCTAATAGTACCACTTATTTGGGTTGATGTTAAGGCAAGCATCACTATCACTGTTGAACATAGTAAGGGTTAGCAGTTTGGTCAAACACTTGGACGTATGTTAGCATCCTGCACAAGTCAAACTGTATGGCTGTACGGTAAGGAGAGGTTTGCTATCAAGGAGAGATGAGTGATCAGACAGTGACTTGCAGTACCTTCAAGGTGTACAATTTAACAGTACATGAGCTCCCTGGGAATCAAACCCACAACCTTTGCACTGCTAATGCAATGCTCTACCAAGTACCACACACGTTTTCACCAAGTGAAGTCTTATAATCCTAAAGAAAATCCCCAAGCCATATCTAGAGAAGTGAATCAAAGGATCTGTTTACACCTGGTATCAGGATCCATTTCAGATCCAATAGCAAGAGGTCTGACAGGACAAATCATATTACACCTGTTTACACCTGCATCTTAAATGCTGCTCCTTCCATCACTTGTGTGGATTTTAAGAGTAAAGTCTCTGATATATTATCTACATAATCATAAAAATGTGTTACAGCATGTTAATACAGCGCATAAGGAAAAAAGTGAAAAAACAGCACAATGTTACTTCCAAATATACATACATCCAAATATAATCCAATTAATCCAGATACAGATATTAATCCAAATACAGACAGGCATGATGTTTTGTATGTTTTTGTATTTATTAATAATTGCCAGTTTATACACTAGGTATCTAGCTGTGATGCTTTTTTTGATAGATAGTTACAGTTGTTTGTGTCTCATATAAAGGTGAACTCCAAAACTGTGGCTCAGTGTGTGGAGTTCTACTACACGTATAAGAAGCAGGTGAAGATTGGCAGGAATGGAACACTCTTATACGGAGAAACTGAGCCGCTGGAGACCAAACCTACAGCGGAGGAGGAAGTGGACAATAAAGTCAGTTCCTGTGGCTTTTTTCATGTGTGCACCTGTTTGGTTTCATTCCGTGTTCAGTCCACACTGTACTGATTCTTTTCCATTCATTGGCAGAGCTCACAGAAATTTGAATCACGGAAAGAAGAGGACGATAGCAGGAAGTGGGAGGAGTCATGTGACAGGAAGCGAGAAAACAGCCCGACAAGGGTGACACAATCTCAACAGGCCACTGAAAACGTGAGCTGAGAGACATTTGAGATATCAAACTTTGATGTTGCAAAAATGCACATACAGAAAGTTATATTGCTGGTTTTCCACTGTTCATGCTTATTTTTTGCATATTTAAATTAACTGTAACAGAAGATAGGCAAGTGCAGTTATCATGACTAGTTTACCACTGAAGGTTATTTATAGTGCCCTCTACTGGTGTGTTTCTGAATGTAATTTGATTTAAAGTTAGTCTAGAGTGATGCAGAATGATGTGTCCTTTGGCACACTTGACAAGCGCACTTCTCACAGGGAAAATCCCTCTGTAGTGAACTTAACAGCCTTGCTCCATAAATGAGGGTTGTGACCTCAAACCCTTAAACAAATGAAGTGCATGATGAGTTTCAGTCAATCTACCCATTGACAGGAAGTGCTTAAACTAAATATTACAAACTAGTTAGTAATACTTACTAATCATGTTTTTTCTCTTAGACTGCTGCTGTTCTGGTCTTAAGAAGTCAGGTGGACAGCACAAGAGATCCGTCCATGCTGGGTGTCAGTCACGTCCCAACAGCACCATCTAAACCTCGCGGTGACCCCACCAGCCGGAAAAGCGGCTCTGGAAGCACAGGGAAGGGACAGACTAACCAGGAGGGGGAATTTCCCTGCAAGAAGTGCGGCAGGTCAGTTACTGCAGTGATAACAGTGAAACTTTATATCCCAGAATTAGTTTTGTTACAGGAAAAAAAAATATTTTTTTGTTGTCTGTTACCAAAAAATGTTGGTAATCACTTTTTGTGACAGAAAGTTAAAGTCCTCAGTTAAAGTGACAGTGCATTGTTTATGGTAAATATATGGTAGTTGGCTCGAAAATGGACCAATTTATTCTTATAGATCAGGGTGTTTCTGTTTAAACATTAGTTTAATCATAAAAGCATATAAAAAGTTATATAGTCATCTGTCTTTCACGGTCAATATAATTTCCAGCACTGTTCAAATAAATACCTGAAAACAGAATTGCATTGTTTTTAGATATCTAGGTTAAACAAAGGACATACAGACAAAAATAGCAATTGCTTGCAATTTCTTAAGCTAAAGTAACTTCCGCAACACCGGTGAGCTGTTGCAGTGCACGAGTCTGTAGATCACATGCACCGATGGTTTCATGCAGCTGTTTGTAATGAGAGTCTTACAGAGAATCAATACAGACTGATGGGTCTTACGATACATGCGTCAGAGATCATTCTAGTAGTAAAGCATCTGATTTTTGATGGGAGATTTTATCCATGGCAACAGTCGGCTTGTTAAAATCAACAGTCTCTTAGCAACTAAGTCCATAGAGACGGTGAATGCCATGTTCTCTGGTCATCAGCTTGTGTGTCATTGTGACATGTAGTATTACATCTCACACCTACTATTACATGGGGTTGCAAAATAATGGCAGGATATTAATAATGATCGCATGCAATCTTAAATCTGCAGTTTCTCACACAATACAAAGAAGTCAGAGATATTGCAGTGTGTTTAAGTTAAACAAGCTTCAGGCCAGAAACAAACTCTGTCCAAGTACATGAACACAGATGTGTCTAGCTGAGCAAGATCATTTGCACACACTATACCAAATTTTCTTAAATGTGTCAGTGCACAATTTAGATCCCATTAAAAAGCTTAATGAGCTTATTATTTTTCCCTGTGTTGACATAAAAACTTCCTAACATAAAGCAGGAAGTTGCGGCTGAGCATTAAAGATCTTCCTTTTTAAGTAGCCAGTGGCCTTTAGTTTATATCACAGCTGTGATCCAGTGAGAAAACATTGAGGCAGGTGAATGATGGGAAAGAGGACATAGTCGTTGTTAAGGGCATTTGATGCTCATAGGTGCATGATGAGTCATTATTATTATGATTATTGGTCAGATTTCCAGTAATAGAAAGATGTTTTTTGTGCTTATCGTAGGATCTTCTACAAGGTGAAAAGCCGCAGCGCTCACATGAAGAGTCACGCGGAAGCGGAGAAGAAAGCGGCTGCACTGCGGCAGAGGGAAGCTGAGCAGCGGGCGGCCGCCGCCATGTTGGCCGCCCAGCAGAACGGAGGCATGAGGGATCAGGGCAGAACGAGGAGAACCAGCAGCGATGATTCCTCAGAGGAAGAGGAGGATGCAGATGATGAAGACTGGCACTAGCTAACGCTCCTCCTCATAAGAACAGACTATTATTTATTTAACCAGCCAACAAGACCCATCCCAAAACAGTTTCAGGGACTGGCTCACTCCCTGTGTGTGTGTGTGTGTGTGTGTGTGTGTGTGTGTGTGTGTGTGTGTGTGTGTGTGTGTGTGTGTGTGTGTGTGTGTGTGTGTGTGTGTGTGTGTGTG
>JAZGTK010006034.1:5798-16541 GCA_036877625.1 Ambastaia sidthimunki
TCACTAAATACCAGCAAATTCTGGAAGCAAACATCACACCATCTGTAAAAAAGCTGAAGCTGAAAAGAGGATGGCTTCTACAACAAGACAATGATCCTAAACACCTCAAGAGACGCAAACTGAAGGTTTTGGAATGGCCATCACAGTCCCCTGATTTAAACATCATTGACAATTTGTGGGTAGATCTTGTGCCACAATAATGTTTTTATTTTTTTATCTTTGTTCAATTTATGACATAAGTAACTATGCACCAATGTTTGCTGAAAATATTGTGCATTTTTTTTCCATTTCCAAGAGAGACTGTGTTAACATCTTTTTAATTAAAAAATCACCAAAATCTGTTATTTATCAAGGGGTGCCTAAACTTTTGCATAAGACTGTATATAAGCATTTCAGTAGGGTCCTGAATTGGGCGAATTTGTTTTAGGGTTGCTCTAGTTTACAGGTATAGTTTACTCAAAAATAAAACTAGATTTACTTGGCATCATCTTGTTCCAAAGAGGAGCATGATGGTGAATAGTCAGTTTCAGTATATTACAAAAAAAGTGTTGCATTAAATCATAGAGTGTGATGGTGAGTAAATGATAGTTTGATTATTGGGTAAGCCAACCCTTAATTTAAATAATTTTACATAATTATTATTCATTTATAAAATAATTTGGTATAAATATACAGGTTTTAAAGATGGCTTAATGCAGTAGACAGATGTAACTGTGATCATTTGATAGTAGTGTCTCTGTGTCTGTGTGTGGATATCAGGTGGGTATTCCTCCAGCTCCTCGTGGTGTTCCTCAGATTGAAGTCACCTTTGATATTGATGCTAATGGAATTGTGCATGTCTCAGCCAAAGACAAGGGCACCGGCCGTGAACAACAGAGTGAGTCTTTGCCTATTTTTGCTTAGTTTCCCTAATCTTTTTCCCTAATAATTTTCTCTAAAAAGGATTTTTTAAAAATCTAACTGACTAGCCCTATAGCAGTCTTTGAAAACATAACATTTGCTTCCTCAAATTTTTTTTTTTTCCAGTTGTCATTCAGTCATCTGGTGGCCTCAGCAAGGACGACATTGAAAACATGATCAAAAATGCTGAGAAGTACGCAGAGGAGGACAGGAGACGGAAGGTGCTGTTTAGTGTTTTTGAGTGACAAATTACAAAACTGAAACTGCCAATAAAAGAATGGAAATGTAAATTTACATTACATTTACATTTAGGCATTTAGCAACTGCTTTTATCCAAAGCAACTTACAATGTGAGGAAAACAAAAAAGCGATAAATCATATGACTTTTTTTTTTTTTTGTAGTAAATTTATACTTTTCTGGTATTTGTGAAACAGACATGTTTCGCAACTTCATAGCCATGCCTTAGCAATCAGTGGCAGTACCCTAGCAACCCCCCATAGACTTTTTTTTTTTTTTTAAATCCCATAGACCTAACATTGGGTAGATCTTTGTAATGTCATAGCTCTGCATCAGAGTGACCTAGAGATTCGTAGTGTCATTTCAACTGCATCTGGTTGCTTGGGTTGCTAGCATTATGTTGCTAATTGATGTTAAAACATACTAGCATCGTGCTAAAATGTTACCTTCTTGTTAATGTTAAAACATTTTAGCATCATGCTCATTGATGATCAAATGTGTTGTCATACTAAAATGTGCTCGCATCGTGCACGCATTCAATCCATCTCTCCACATCTTGTTTGATATCTTGGAGGGACTGCTGGCTGATCCCACGATGTAGGTGGATCTTATCTATCAAGTCATACACTATCCATCTATATCACTGTTAGCTACAGTCTTTTCCTCTGTCTTCATACAGTTTTTGCCACACTCTTTCTATCTGTCGTTCTGTCAGCCACACTTTCATCTACCATCTATCAAACTCTGTTGGCTTGAATAAAAAATTGCATGACTGGCAGACAGAGTTTGTTTACAATAATTTACTAATAAAGACTGCTTGTGTATATGGCTGTTATTTCGAGCAGGTTTAAAGTTCCTAAACTGTTGTATTTATTGAAACAGTTTTCAATTTTTGTAGGACCGTGTGGAAGCTGTGAACATGGCTGAGGGCATTGTACATGACACAGAGTCCAAGATGGAGGAGTTTAAAGACCAGCTACCTGCTGATGAGGTGTGATGCTCTGTGAAACGTACATTATGAAATGCTGAAACACTGATGTGTGTTGAGTAGGTGTTGTATAAAGGTTTGTGTTTGGTTCCGGTAGTGTAACAAGCTAAAGGAAGAGATGGCTAAAGTACGGGAGCTGCTCTCACGAAAAGACACAGAAACAGGAGAGAACATCAAACAAGCAGCTACAAACCTACAGCAAGCTTCCCTCAAACTCTTTGAGATGGCATACAAAAAGGTCAACTCAATTATTTCTCCATTTTGTTTATCAGTAATTGTATGTAATGTTTCCTGAGAAAAGCTGCGGATAAAACTTGATGCAGTTTTGAGGGTGCTGAGAAGGCTTTGCTATACAGTAACAGTGACCTCTAGAGGCAAAAAATAAAGCACAGAGTCCATCACTGAGGACTCATCCTGTTTGTTTTTACATGTAAGACTACACTCTACACAGAGGGGAAGTTTTAGATGCATATTTAAAACTTTGACAGTGGAAAAAATGTATTCAATATACATTTACAGATGTGATGATGTGTACTGTAAACTAATGTGTTGACTAGATTTTGCATTAGTAGAAATCCCAACAAAGCAGAACAAGACTGAGCAGATGTTAACATTAGTAATACCTCATGCAGTTGGAACAATGTGACATGCATGCAAATTTGAAAATGTTTGTTTTGACAGATGGCGTCAGAGAGAGAAGGCAGCAGTGGATCCAGCTCGGGAGGAGAAACGGGCGAGAAGAAGGAGGGGCAACAGTAATGCAGAGAGTTTGTTGGGATTGAATAGCTAAGGGCCATTAACCCTGTTACCTTGAGCAGCATACATAAGGTCTTCTCACTGCAGTAAAATCTACATCTATAATGATGTGTCCCCCACCTTATGCGAGAAGTTCAAAATCATTTGGTACATCAGCTCGGAATAATTAATTTTGAAAAAAAAAGGTGCAATTAAATGTTAGATTTTGTTTTTCCATTCTGGGTTTAAAGGTCAGCTTCTATACAATCTTCATACTCATCCTAAACTAAATGAACCTTTAGCTATTTAGACATGCATTCCAACATGTTATCCAGAGTTACACTGAGTGACCTCCTGTTTGTTTTATAAAGATACAAAAGGTACAATATATAAACCCCCCCCCGTTGTGTTTTATATATATATATATATATGGCTTTACGATGCCCATATCTACAATTGTTGTGTAACATCAGGGTGCACCTGCTGTGCATTTAAAGTGTATGTACATTAGTGAGCCGGTTCACTTAAAGTTGAGAGTGAAAAATTATGACAACTTACCAGAATTTATAGTTTAATTTTCATGTATGGCACTTGCTGATTATACCATTATTTCACATTAAGCACGTTTATGGGTCTTAAATCTACACAAAAAAAACTCAGTGATGTGCTGATGAAGTTTCCATCTGGCTCTCAAAATATTCTGTTAAATTAACTTTGAGAGGTTATTGGCTCTGTCTCTTGGGAGGAGTGGCGGAAGGTTTTGGCAGACTTTATGTGCTCTTTGTGACATTTAGCAGGTACAAAAAGCTTTTGGGCTATTTTTTTGGTATGTTGCTCTTATAGAGGGCCGTGACTGTGGACATCAGATATTTTAAGGTGGTCTTAATAGACAGATTGCTTAATTGCTGGTTATTTAAAATCTGTCTGTTTGACTACTGGAGCATAGCAGCACAACATTAATCACACAACCAATCTGCTCACTGCTATATCTGCATATGACTTTATGGAGTAAAAAAGAATGTGTAAGAACAGTAGCTGTGTAAGAAAAGGCTTGATGTGTTAAAAATGTTAAATGTGGGTTTCAGTGATTAAATAGTTATTCTAATGCAGTCTTTTATAATAAAACAATGAAGTGATCTTTCACTTGTGTGAGTTACTGACAAACATGATTACAGTAAACTCTGGCCCTTGCTTGCTGTTGAGAGACCTGTGTTTGATAAGCTATTGTACAACAGAATAAAGCATAGCATGTTTTCACTACAAACTAACATTTGGTCCCGAGCTAGCTAGACTGTACAGAGTGACAGTTTAGACTAAATATGCAGTCCAGTGAGCAAACAAGCCCTTTAAAACTTACGTAATCAAATTTCAAATCAAATCTTTAAAATCCGAAATGGTCTGCCCTCCTAAATGTTGTAGTAAAACAATGTATTTCTTTTATCAAATTAAACATAGCCTATCTCCTAGAAATGCCCTTGTAGAAAGCAAGTTTAGTTACGATGCTGATTAAGTTAAACTTACATTTAAAGCATTTGTACTGATGACTATCACAATGACTATATGCTGCAATGTAAAGCGCTTTAATAGGTTTATAAGCTTTAATGTGTTAATAATCTCCAGTGCTTTAGAAACTTTATGTTGTCAAAGAGAATTATGGTATTACTAAATTGAGAGATTTTCCTTTATAATGAATTCTAATACCTTTATATTGGAAAAAGGGGGCAACCAATATCAATATGTGACCCGACTTGGCAGATACGGGCCAATAATGTGAAAAAAAAAAAACAATTAAAAAAAAATCAATTTTTCTTTTTTTAGCTATTTTCAAAGAACACACATTAAAAAATAATCTCCCAGCGTTTCGTAGTCCAGATCATTGAGTAAAGGTATTTAAATGACTATTAAAGTTGACTTGAAACTCTCAAGTTGTACTAAATTCACACGCACGCTCAGTGTTGGTTCTGCCGCTTTAAGAACGCGMTGCTTTAGAGCGCATGTGATTCTKAAYCATTCAAGAAGAAAACCAACACACAGCACAAGATTTATTGTTAAGACTTTAAACGATCATTTAAATGAAATGGATTTTAAAAGCAAAAAAAAAAAAAAACCCCAGTGTTGCTGTAGCTCAAGTGGTAGAGCTTTGCTTTAGCAGCACAAAGGTTGTGGGTTCGATCCCAGGGAACACAAGCACTGATAAAAATGTACCCCTTGAATTTACTGTAAGTCGCTTTGGATAAAAGCAAAAAAAACTTTAAACGCGATTTTCTCAGGTTTTTAATTTAAAAAAGAGGGTAGACGACCATAATTCAAATGGGTATATCTTTAAAACCATTCAAGGTATGATATCATTTTAAAGCTTATGGTCTCCTCTTTCCACTGATATTAAAATTTGCGACATCCGACTCATTTTGCTGGATCGGGTCATATATTACTTGAGAATCAATATAGTCTTTTTGATATAATACTTTATCTGATGGTGGCAAGTGTCCCTTGAAAGAATATTCACAATGTTAATACAACTGAAAATTTCAACTAAATTACTCCCTAGAGATGTATTTGCTTATTTGGTAGTTTTATTATTTTATATCCAACTGACTGTTCCCAATGTTACTCTCGGCTTTCATAAAAATCTGTTTTGTGAGATTGTTACTTTAGACATTTTATATCAAGCTTAAATTATGTAAAGACCTATTTAAAAATACTTTTTCCAAAAAAATGCCGACGGGTAATGAACTCTTATTTTGGAGTTTCCTTCGCATGATTACAGTGTGTGTTTTCACTCGACTGCTGCTCGGAGGGGCTCGCGAGGCTATCAGAGGCGGTGAGCGTTTTTATAAAAAAAACTTTCACAGACGTTGTTGCCTGTCTGGACTCAGAAAGGGAAGTTTATGTTGTTTTGCTGATCAGCTCTGTGTAAAACACACGATGTATGTATATAACTTTACAGGAAAATTCTTGTCATTGGGCGTGCGCAGGAACTGCTTGTCAAATCTAAGCGTGAAGTGACTGACGCCCGAGAGCTGCGTGCGGTGTCAACCCGACGCGCCCAAAATACAACGGTCCCCTTACACCTTTTTGTTATATTATCAGTTTAAGTACTTTATTGGTATGATGATTCATCACACATAGTAAAAACAGCAGTTAATATTTAAAACAACCACAGGAATAAATAAAAACAATAGATGTATATAAATAAAATAGTAAATGTTAGTAGTTCTGATGCACTGCTACTGCTCTCAGATATAACATTTGTGTCGATTCGTAAATTTAACACTTAAATATGAACTTTAGCTTTCTCTCATTTTTGGCCTCACCGTTAGCTGTCCGCATTAACAGCACACAGAGAGGATTGATGTGATTTTCTTGAGAGGCTGATTATTAGTCCAATACAGTTAGATTCTGACATTAAAACAAGTGAGTGAATCTGTTGATCGGGATGCTGATTCGGATTTATATGAAAGTGGATCGAATTCCAACCCCTGTCATTGAGTCAATGAAGATTCTACTAGAAAACCTAAACTTAAAAGTGTCCTTATTTATTTATTAATTGATTGTCTGCAGAATCCAAGCAAGACTTTATTTGGTTTTATTTTAAGGAATATTTTGATTACATTTTGTGTTTTGTTCCATTTCTTTCATTGATTAGGTCTGTTACTTATAATTGGCTCATTCCTCTTTCTTAAAACATCATGCTTGATTTGGCTATAGGTGCTGCTGCCTGTGTGGACGAAGAATGCAGACAATAAAGTGTGTAGTGGTGGGTGATGGGGCAGTAGGCAAGACATGTCTACTCATTTCGTACACGACAAATGCCTTTCCTGAGGAGTACATCCCTACGGTGTTTGATAACTATAGTGCTCAGATGAGTGTTGACGGCCGCACCGTCAGCCTCAACCTTTGGGACACGGCAGGACAAGAGGAGTACGACCGTCTGCGCACGCTCTCTTACCCGCAAACTAATGTCTTCATCATTTGCTTCTCCATTGGAAGCCCCTCCTCGTTTGCCAATGTTCGCCACAAGTGGCACCCAGAGGTGTCTCACCACTGCCCTAGCGTGCCCATCCTTCTTGTGGGTACCAAGAGGGATCTACGCTCAGACTCGGAAACAGTTAAGAAGCTAAAGGAGCAAGGTCTCGGTCCTACAACTCAGCAGCAGGGTGTTGCTCTGGCCAAACAGATTGGTGCTGTCAAGTACCTAGAATGCTCGGCGCTCCTCCAAGAGGGTGTTCGGGAGGTGTTTGTAGAGGCAGTTCGTGCAGTTCTTTACCCTGTTACCAAAAAAAATGCCAAGAAGTGTGTGCTCCTATAGTCGGTTTTGCACTGGGCCAATGAACTTGACCCCAGGCAAAACCAAATAGTGCACATGGTTATCATGATGTTTGTATCCATTTCTTCTCATTAGTTCTTTTGATGATCTTTAAGGTTATTCTCTGGATTGATACTGCCTGGTTTCTTCCTGTTTTTTTTTTTTTTAAATCAGTCTTCATTTTTGTTGTCAGTATATCACCAGCACCACTCAGTGAAAGATGTGATGGCAAACAGTAACGATTTGGATCTCATTCCAGGGCATGTAGAGTAGAGTGTTGATTTGCTGACCTAGCCTCCAGTGTCCTGTGCATTCCCATAAATGTGCAATATAATGAAGACTGCTGTGTATCCGCATGTCACTTATGCAAATGTTTGCAAATTTATTCAGATTCAGAGTTCAGATTATCCTCAAATAAGGGCCACACAACAGACTTTCAGTGTATGTCCTTAGTGGGACATTTATCAACCAAATCTCTGGTGTGCCTTTTGAAATGCATTTTAAATAAAAATTTAATGTATATATTGTATTTTAATTTATATCTGTTTAGTTCTCACCAAAGCTATATTTGGATGGGTTGTAAAATGATAGATTATTTGGGTTGCACTGATTTAAGGCTGAATATCATGGAAAGGTTGTTGTTTTTACTACAAAAATTACATTTTGCAAAAATAAAAATGCAACCAATTTTAAGAATCAGTAAGATTTTTATACAGAAATACAGAAATAGTAATGTTTTTGTCCGGACACAGATTTTAAAACAAGTACATTAAAATGTTTCTATGATGTATAAATGTACTTTTTGTTGGTAATGACTTATCAGTTATCATGCAAAGATCAGGTCTAAAAATATTATTATTTACTCATGACTGAGGTGATCCGGGATGTTTGTTGATCATTTTTATGAGATTTGTGTGTAATTGTGATATCAGTGACCAACTCTTATGCCTTATGGGACATCTTATTGTTCATTAAGGGCGCTAAACAAGTGTTATACATGGAATGTTATTAGAAGACCATATTCCCCTGTTTTTCTATTTTTCCCTGATTTTCTTCCAAAGAGTTTGTCAGTCAGGTCACCCGTGTGCCTTACTGATTGCATTTTCTGCTGCCATGTCAGTTTGGTCTGCCGTAGTTTTTAATGCACTATTAAACAGTCTGTAATCTTAATCTTAGAAACAGTAATCTTTTGGGCCTCATTGCGCAGGCCTAGCGAATGCCTCATTCAGCGTTATGTGATGCAAAAGCATTTTTTTCACACCTCACAGGCTGAGCTGCAGGTATGCATGGGTGCTGTTACCCTTATCCATGACACCCACTGAACAAAACCCTAAGTAACAGTCCAGTGCCTCCTAGTAAAGAAACACTCAAGAGATTGTGTACTGTGTGCACATCAGCAGTGATTCTGCAAGCAACAAATGCTTCATTCAAAAGTGTTTGTTTGCGCCTTAAAATGTGTAAAGAGGCCAAATTTTGTGTGTTTTATGTTGCCTAATAACATTTTCTCCAACTCTGCTGTTTATCTTAGTATCTTAGATGCATTCTAGTATTATTGTTAAAATCATTCCCTCATCTCGATTTAAATGATTTAAAATTGCTGGTGGCAGTCTGTGTGAACTGCAGGTATTATTGGATTGTAATGTGTTTTATTCAGCTGAACTAATTCTTCATATATGTTGATGTGAGATTTGCTTTTAAGTTTAAGTGTTGTGTTTAAACATTTTGCTAAACTGACATCACTGAGTGGCAGTGTGGTATAAAAACAGACACTGTGGAAGCCAGTGACTCCATTTATACAACTGTTTGTACAGTCAAACTTTTCTGAATTTTTTCTGAAGCTTTTTTGTTTGTCTGCCAAATGTGAAATGTGATGTCTGCCAAATTATTTAGTGTATCATCAGTGCCTCAACACAAAGATTTCTTGTGGAATAACTGAACTTCTGTACGTTAATGTTCACACCTAATACAAAACACAAGTTTCTGTGGATCAACCCAGGAGAGTGTCAACTAATCATTCCTTGTTGTTCAGATGAAATGTGTGCATGTGCAAGCAGTGATGTATGTCATTATAAGGTGTGATAGTATGAAAGCATGAACTCATGAGGGATTGTGACTGTGTACTGGTGAACTGGTTCCTGTAACATGCTGTCATACGCAGACAGTGTAGCTGCATTGTGTCTGTGTTATGTGGTACTACATTTTTACACTGGGAACTTGATTATTAGGATGATTGCCTTTTTACAACCAAAATAAATTGTATACATGAACTAACCGTGAAGTTATTTAAGATTATGCTGAATAAATATTACATAGAATTTATGTTTATGAAGTTCCTTGATCAGATTTGACTGCCGTGCTGAGTGTTTTTTTGGTTATGCAATAAGTAGGAAACATTGCTGCTGACGTGCCAGAGTGCAGCACATCTCACTTCAGATGGTTTCCGCTGCTGCTGTGCACAAGCCACAACAAGCACTGAAAGATATCAAGACACACTGCAAGCGACTCAGAAATGTGTACTGCATTTCTTGACAACACATTGCACACACAAATCAACTCTTGCTTT
This sequence comes from Ambastaia sidthimunki, assembly GCA_036877625.1. Taxonomy (NCBI): domain Eukaryota; kingdom Metazoa; phylum Chordata; class Actinopteri; order Cypriniformes; family Botiidae; genus Ambastaia; species Ambastaia sidthimunki. The sequence continues at coordinate 15,529 of JAZGTK010006034.1, forward strand.
GTGGTTGCTGCCTCTGTCTGATTGAAATATTTCATCTGCAGTTTCTGCTCTGAAACAGCAGTGCTGATGAACATTGTTTCACTTTCATTTTAAATATATTTTTGTGGAAAGGTTTAGGTGGTTTTCAATTTGAAAACGGACTCATACCATAGTAATAATAAACACTACTTGAATTTTTACATTTTTTAATTTTAACATTTTAAATTCTGTCTGCAGGTGAGTTTGATTGGAACTGGAGTTAACCTCTGCAGGACAGTGGACCCAAGGGTCAGAGTTCAGATCCTCTGATCTAATGCCATGTAGTGTAGTGTAGGTAATGAAAATGTAGTGTATGTAATGTTCACTAGATGGCACTAAAGTCCACCACTTGAAACGTTTGTCTTACACGTTGGCTGTGTTTGACGTATCATACTACTACGATTTACTGTCTCTGCTGTATATTGTACATAGTATGTACATTTTGGGATGCACGGAATACCAGGATGATCCGCTATATTTATATACAAGAGCACATTGTGCAGAACACTGTAGGCTACAATGTAAGACCTTGACTTTCCATTTCCAGGCACATTGATGAGAAACACTTTTACGGTATTAGATTAGTATTAATATCTTTGTTTAGTATTAAGTAATAGAGGCAAAATTTGTATTATTTTTGTTGGGAGAACTGTTAGATATAGAAGATAAACTATTATTTTACCTAAAATTTGCACGGGCAGTAGCTAGTTGTCATCACATTAAATGTGTGCAAAACAATCCGTTTTATGAACTTGGCCCCATGTACATGATTTTGTACTATTATTTATGTTGCATCTGTAACAATCAAAAAAGAATCATGTTCTTTAACTTACTTTTAGCAGATGCTTTTATCCAAGGGCTCAAGGGCACTTCAGTTGCTACCTGCCGGCGCTGGAATCGAACCAGCAACCTATGATTACAAGCCCGACTCCCAGTAGACCACAACTGCACCACAAGACACTGTCACCTACAGCAACCCACAATGTATTTGAGAT
>JAZGTK010006035.1:0-14767 GCA_036877625.1 Ambastaia sidthimunki
GTTCCCATTAAGTTACAGAAATGTTAACAACATTATTTCGAAAGTTTTAGAACCCTTTTTACGTTGTATTAACATTATTGTTGGTTATAAGAACAATATTCAATTTTTTTTTAATTCTGTAGCTTTAAAAACGTTCCACTAACATTCCACTAACATTACTGCAAGAATGTTTTTGATAACTTTGAGAGAACTTTTACAGAATGTTCGCCAAATTTCTGAGAACGTTCCCTGTTAGCTGGGTAAGCATGTAGGCATAATGTTTTACACACACACACACACATTTTCTGAAGGACACGCTCACATGCGGAGGCAGGTTGGCTCATCGTCCTCTCTCTGTCCTGCTGGGTGGGATCAGCACATCTTGCTCCGGCGTTTGGCACACGGTTGGGTTTACCGCTCGTCTGTCGCCCTGCAGGAAACGTGTGAGAATGCCACATTCTCACCCACATACATCCCCGTCACCCACTAACCAAACAACACGTCTCAAAACGTCGTAAAACAACCTGCTGGTGCCGTATGTGTTGATGGATAAATGTGCCGGTTGTGCATATGGGCTGCAACAGAGCCGTGATCACCAAGGATTAATCAGAGTATTGGCAACCCCCAAAATTTAGATTAGTGACTAATATGTGGTTTACTTTAATGGCAGATTCTTAAAAGAACAGTTCACCCCAAAATGATTTTTTTCCATCATTGACTCATCCTCATGTCAGTCCAAACCTGTATGACTTTTTCTTCTGAAGAAGATATTTTGAGAAATGTCTCTGTGGTTTTGTGGTTTTGTGTTCATATAATGGAAGTAAAAGGAGGCCACTGTTGTTTAGTTACCAACATACTTCAAACATCTTTTGTGTTCATTTGATTCCTGTAGTCATGAATGTTACAGATTTGGTTGTACATTCTGTGTTTTTATAGCTTAATTGGATCAGTCCCAAAAAACACAGTGTGTGTTTTAATATAAGTTGCTTTAGTCCAGCTCAGCACATATATTCAGCTCACAGGAAGGAGGACAAAAATCAGGTTCACTAGACAATTGGGTTACAAAACCAGCTGCAAGATTCCATCACTTCAAGTTGTGTCTATTTTGGGCTTCAGGGCTGTAGGATGTACTGCACTGCCCCCATGTGGCAGACCAGAGGTAGAGTTCAGACCCATGATTATGTAAGATAGTGCAGTGAATGAGTCATCATCAGGTGTGTGTGCGTGCGCGCGCGCGTGTGCGTGCGCGTGCGTGTGTGTGGGATGGGTGATCATCATGCAGGATAATCACTCCTCAAAACTTGCTAAAGACCTCAAACACAGTGAACACACTTAAACACAATAATTCAATATGATTCAGGCTTCCTTACTGAGAGCTGAGACAAAGCTCTCCTGATGTCTTTGTTTTTAGATCAGATCTGGAAAGCTCTATTAAACTACATCTGTGACTCTGTGGAAGAACCGCACACTCATCGATCAGAAAGGATGAATCAGTTTCCCTGTACTGGATTGTACTTGATCCAAAATGAAATTACATTGTCTGGCATCTTAAAAGGTTTCCAGATACAGTTTAACACAAGATGCTTTTAGATGGTTTTAAATCAGCCAATTAGTAGCTCGTCAGGACAATGAACAAGACACAACTATTAAAAAAATGATGCATCAAGGAATTACTTTGTATTAAACTGTTCAACATGTTCTGAGTTATACCCAGCTAACAGGGAACATTCTCAGAACGTTGTTTAAAACGTTCTCTGTAAGTTATCAGAAACATTCTTGTAGTAATGTTAGTAGAACTATTTGTTTCTATAATGTTCCTATAACAGTCAAAGTAACATTTTTAATGTTTTTATTACACAATGGAAACATGAGAAAAACATTATTGGCCGGATAGTCTGAGAACAGGTGGTTTCTCAGACAGTAAATCATCATGTAATGCTTAGATAGGAATTATTTTTGCCGTTTTACAGACAGATGAAGTTGAGGGACGTGTTTTGTCTCATGTCTGTAGAATCACAATCAAATAAACGGTCTGTGGACTTATTGATATCACCACGTGTTTTTGTCAGTTGTGTTTCTCATCAGGCTTGTGTTAATGAGAGAGGAGGACAGGATCCCCGTCCAGCCTGTGGTCAGATGACTCAGGAGATCGGAAGGGTGGGCGGAAGGTTAAGTGGGACACATGAATGTGACTTTCCGTTAGGCGGAAGAGGAAGCACAGCGGAAAAACGGCAAGAAAACGTACCCGGAGAAATCCAAACAAATGTGGGTCTGAGCCAGATTTTTACAATCTTATCAAATTTATTACAGTAATAAATCCAGAATCAAAAATACAACTTTGGCAGCAATGGCATAAAATCAAACCACACAGAAGTGATGTTGTGAGCGTGATGGATGGTGAGGAGGTTTGGAATGACTGAGTGGTTACTGAAGAACAGCAATGAATAACAACACATTGAACTCAGGGATGGATTACACATAGTGGAAACTGGTTTTGTCTTGACACTAGAATCATACAGAGATGCCTCCATACAGTCTGTATAGGGAGCCCTGATACTGTTGTTGCTACATTTATTTAACAAAAAAAGGTTTCTGCTGAGTTCTGCCAATTCTCAGCTTGAGGAAGAGATTCTTTATAGAAAAAAACTATGATACACTTTAACATTGAAGAGTCGTACAGCAGATCTGAAGTCATAGTGCAGCTGGAAACGTTTGTGAGACAATAAAGAGAGATGATATCTTAAAAACCTTCAAATATAGTGCCTGTCTCTGAAACACTCATAATGTAGTCGTGTGGGTTGCTACATTTCCCATGAGAATGATCTCTGTACAATCTTTGGAAAGCTTGGCAGGTATGTTCAGCTCATAAAACCTCCTTGTTGGGTGAACCAGTCAGTGCCTCCATCCTTCCACCTCTGGTTCCATCTCTGGCCATCTCTCTCTTTTTCTCTCTCTCTCTCTCTCACTCTCTCACTCGCTTGCTCTCTCTCTCTCTCGGTTAGAAGGCGTAGGGCCCAACGTAGATGGTCAAGCGCAGGGCAGAACTGGTTTGGTAGGTCATGAGAGGGTTAACAGAAACCATCTCCAGGTCCAGCACGTACTCTCTGGGGCCGTTCACGGCGCGGGCCAGAACAAGCATAGCGCTGATGTTGTTGATTTGCTGAAGAAAGACACACGAAAAGCACAATATCATTCCACAAACTCTGTTAGAAAGAGATTGATGCTGTTGCTAATGATGTTCAGTTTGATGTTCAGCTTTCAACTAGCATTAATGTTCCTGGAAAAGATCGCTCGCCCTGTCTTTATTTGCATTAATTAGGTATCAATTACTGTAATTTATCCTGGAATAATAATAATAATAATATTCCTACACATTTAAGCTATTCTTTTATTTATTATATTGCAAAAAAATTATTAAAATATTAAATATTGCTTTAAATTACCCTGATGTAAAAATCAGCATTGTCATCTCCAGATCGGATGCGGAAGGTGTTGTAGGCTCCAGGATAGACACTGGTTGCCTGGATCTGAAATATGTCGGAGGGGACGGAGCGCTCGGAGGTGATGCTCATGTAGCGATGCACAATGGAGTAAGGCATGTCTCGACAGGCCGGCTTAGAGACGGGACACGTACAGCGACTGCAGTGAGGAGACAAAACATCAGTTAGCTCGTCTGAACTAAAGTGAATCGACATCAGTTACATTTTATAAAATTGATATTTATCTGCACTGAATTGAGCTGAACCGATAACATTTTACTGGAAAAGACTTAGTGACCTGAATAAATTTTTACTAAACTGAACTGATAAAATTTTAGATTCCCTTCATGAAACTGAAATGAATTGAACTGAACTGATTTAGACTGGATTGAACTGAATTGATTTAGACTGGATTGAACTGAACTGATTTAGACTGGATTTAACTGTATTGAGATATACTGAATTAAACTGAGTTAGACTGAATTGAACTGAAATGGGATTGTTGAATGCATGATGGGAAAACTTGTATATAAATATCTTTACAAAGAAATCGATTTGCAGTAGTAAACAACAGTATTACTTCACCCACTGGGTCAGTTTTGTGCATGACTAATGACTGTTCTGGCCACAACTGTACCAAATTAAATGTGAACCGTATGTCAGAGAAATTGGATTAAAATTTTGGAAGGCGTCCATGTACACAGATATTTCTTCAGAAATGCTTGACCACCTGTTACTCATTTAAACTTTACAGATTGTGTTGAGACGGACTCAAAAACTGGCATAAGATGTGGAAAAATAATCAGAAAAAAAAATCAGAGCGATTTTAAAAACGGTCAGTCATGCCTCAAAAATAAGACTATTGACAAATAACAGAAAAATCTCAGGAATTGTGTGAGACTTTAGACGACTGTTTTCCACGTTCTTTACTTACTTGTCAGACACTTGTACGTAGGGTTCCTGACAGCTTCTGGGGTCCACACATTTATGACCACCATGAATGTTTACACAAGATTGACCTTCAGAGCATTCGTGAGTTCCGGCCTCACATTCGTTGATGTCTTGATACAGAGAAAAACACATAGTAGTTGCATGACTAGAAACTCAACTGAGCTTTGTGTTTGCAGCACAAAGATTCTGGGTTCGAATCCGAGGAAACACAAGCGCTTGAATTCACTGCAAGTTGCTTTGGATAAAATTGTCTGCCAAATGCATAAATGTAAATGTAATGTGAATTAAAAGTCTTAGGATTTGAATGTCTCTGATCTAAATTGGGCAGCTGTGTGTGAATGAGAGTGGCGTTAAATTGAAACAAACCTTGGCAGAGACGCGAGCCCAGTAGCTGATAGCCGTCGGGACAGACGCAGGAGAATTTCCCGCGTTCATTAACACACTGATACTGGCACAGATAACTGGAGTAGCTGCACTCATCGATGTCTGGGTACAAAAAATACCACCAGTTACTAGTTGTTATACACGTCATTTGTTTTTTTTGTTTATTTATGTGTTTGCTCCCCATTTACCATTGCAAGCAAATCCATCTGGTCCCAGCTCATAACCCGACTCACAGCGGCAGAGGAAAGTCCCATAGGTGTTGTAACACCTCTGACTGCAGGGGGCCCCCATGCCACACTCATCAACATCTGATTCACAATATAGATTCAAACATTCAGTGCAAGACAGAGTCACATGACCGGGACTGTGTTCCAATACTAATTGTTATTCCTTTCCCTCGATAGGCTTCTGCAGCTAAACTGGTTTAGCATTCTGTTAGCATCACAAAAGTTGTAGCTTTGATTTCCAAGAAGCACAAATACTGTAATACTGTAATGCACTGTAAGTCAGTCATCTGCCAAATACATACAAGTCCCTTATTCATAGACTTTAAGTGTTTGTGTTGCACATAAGTGATTTATTGAAATTCACCTTTTGTGGTATTTTTGTTGTAATGCTAAAATGTTGTAACGTTATATATTTAGTTCTATATATTTTTATTCCTCTATACTTTTTTTGTAATTTCAAGCAGCTAAAATAATTCAGCAGAAACAAATTCTTCAATTTAGAGGCAATTAAATTCTGTTTAATTTAAGGTATTTCCTCATTTTTGTAACATCTTTCTGCTTTTCCATTGAGACACAAACTCTTCTGGTTTAGATTTTGGCTGTATTCACATAAAATGAGATGTAGGATGAAATTGTGTAAGTATGTGGGTTTGGATTGTGAGTGTGTGTGTGTGTGTTGTTGAAGTGTGTGTGGGGTGTGTTGACCCGTGACTCAGGGATGGCAAAACGTGGTGTGGGAGGCAGCGTTTGGGTTGGAATACCGATACAGGAGCGGTTGTTGCCAGCCAGCTGGAAGCCAGGCTCACACTGGCAGGAGAACGATCCGGGAACATTAACACAACGATGCTGACAGTAACGATACCGGCACTCATCAATGTCTAAAAGACATGAGAAGACATTGGTATGATCAGACCTTAAAAGTGATTTAAAGCTGCAATCTGTAACATTTTGGGGTTAAAAATGAACATAAATCAGGTATTGAGCGTGACAGATCCGTGATCAAACTTACCCTGATTCACAACAGTACGTTTATAATAATGATTTATAATTTGAACTGTTGTGTCTGAGTTCTTGGGAAATGGCAGTTTGTCTTCATTTGACTTCAATATACATCATAAAAAATAAATTACCTGCAATTTTATGTTTCAAACAGAGATGGCGCAAGAGAGACAAAAGTTATGGATTGCAGCTTAAAATCTTGTGGTTAACCCTCTGGTTACTTTAAGGTCCAGTGGTTAGATCTTTGTGTTTAAATCATGTTAACCATATAGAATAGTTTGAATTGATTGTATTAATAGGTGTATATAAAATTCCTTTTTATTTTTTATTGCTATATATCATATATATACCAAAAACGTTACTCTTAAGTTGTTAGTTGAATGCTTTAAAAATGTTACAGAATTAAAAACATGTTTGAATACCGCTCTTATAACGTTAATTAAGCATCCAAAAATAGACGTTTGACATTCCTAAATTATTTAAATTAACATTAACATTTTCGTTACTTAATGGAAACATAAGAGAAACTTTCTTACAACCTAAAATTGTTACTTGGGTTTATCACTAATTAATTGTGGTAAACTCAACAGTAACACTTATATTAGTATTGAAATATTAACATGTACTTTTTAAAATAATTCATCAACAGATGTGATTTCTGGCATTATTTACTCATTGTCATGATACCAAACCTGGAATGAAACGGCATCTAATGTTTAAATGTGTGTGAAATCCTCTGTATGGTGTTGAAATGAAAGTGACAGATTTTTGCATTTCTCACCGATGCATTCTGTGCCGACTTTCCGATACCCGTCCGGACACTGACAGGTGAACGATCCCTCTGTGTTGAAACATTCCTGGCTCGGCTGACAGTCATGTGTGTCTCTCTCACATTCATCCACATCTGTGAGACAGAATCATGGAAATTGATTGTGGATACATCTCTGGTTCTGCTTGTTGCTTTCCTGCTTTACTGTAGCTTCCAAAACTCTGGAATGTTGTCGTGTCAGCCGAGAGGAACATTTATTTGTTTTCAGCTCATGGGACATTAATAAATCTTTGCTAACTTTGTAAGTGCCTCCACGCTGCTTCTGAGTAAAGCTTTCACTATTCACTTCCTTTTGAGGGGAGACAACAGCTGGGTTGTTTCAGTCTTAGTAAAATCTGGAGCCCCCTGCAGACTGGACCCCTGCTGAGACTCCCACAGTCTGAGTGCAAAAACTAGCTGACCGTTTCCCTAAATACCACCTGTTTCTGCCTGACTCATTCAAGTGTGAACACTTAAAACTCCCATGTAATAGCCCCCAAACACACACAGCTACTCAGCCACACTCACCAGCTAACAGGTAATGTTCTCAGAACAGTGGGTAATGTTCTCTAAATGTTTTGTCTGCATTTTCACAGGCAGCTTTTGATCTTCATTTTGTTGAAGCTCATGATTCAGTGACTGTCAACAACAGTGTTCTGTTGTTTGCAATAGCAGATAATAGCCCCCCTCACACACACACTCACCCACATTTACACACACACACACACTTACACACACACACTTACACATACTCCTACACACACACTCACACACATTTACACACACACACACACTTACACACACACACTTACACACACACAGGGCATCCAGCACCTGTCCTGAAGACACTCACCGGTGCAGCTGTCTCCCTGAGGCTCAAAACCAGGAGCACACGGGTTAAACGGCTCGCTGGCTGTGTTCTCCAGACCGGAGTGAATCTGGTTTGGTGGATCAGAGGCGGGAATGAAGGATGCAGCACGAGGAAGGCACAGGTACCCGCCATAGTGGTTAAAACACTTCATCTCTCCCTTACAGGCCTCTGGGATGGTCTCGCATTCATTTATGTCTGCGTACACACAATACGTGAGGGATTAGATGCAGAAGAAGAGCTTAACTGGTGGAGCATTGTGTTAGCAGCATCAATCTTGGGGAACACACATACAGAGCAACTGTATGGCTTTAATGTACCATAAGTTGATTTGGATAGAAACATAATAAATGTAAATGAGAGATGGAAACGTTATACCTTTACAGTGTTGCGTCTGTGAATCCCACTGATACCCATCTGTGCATTCCTATAATAAAATAACAGGTAATAGTGCATCGTTAGATACAGCAGGTGTAAATAACGCGATGAAGTTTTACACAAAGGAAATCTGACCCTTACAGTCATGCTGTTATATATATTTATATCTCAGCACTCTTGCTCAATATTCAGTAAAACAGCGTGTTTTTTTATTTACATTGTATGTATAGCAGCTCTGAGACGATGCAACATGATGTAAATAAAATTGAATTGAACAGCGAGAGTGTGATATTGTTTAAATCACTTTTTTTACAATAAATGAGATACTGGACTTAAAGGATCACAGACATGTAATTCAGAGGAAAGAAATAGGACAAAAGTGAGACGGGATGAGGTTTCGCTCTTTCTTACCGTGTAGGCGTCAGTTTCTGTGGGTGGCTGTGAAACAGCGCAGCGGAGAAACACAGAGATGCTCACAGAAAAGAGCCAAACACACACGGGCCGCATCTCCACACACACTTTAACAGTCTCTTATGAGCACAGAGAAACACTTGCAGGAGTTGACAAGTGAGAATGAATCAGACACACACGGCAGCTCATGCAAACTCATGCACTCTCACACAGATCTGCTGTGGATTAGATGATGCTGAGAAGTTACAGGAATCTGTGGATGAGAGACAAACAGGAAATGTCAGAAACGCATCACTGTTTAAACACACATGTGTGTGTGATCCCTCTGTATTAACTATAACCATTACAACCAGCATTTCAGTTTATCAGCTGTTGTACATGATGCTTGTCACAACATTTCTTTATGACTGAACTCCCCCTGCTGGGTGTTTTCAAATTGCCATAATTTTCTTACATGAGGGTGGCAATTGAAATAGCTTAAGACACTTGTTTTGTTGATTTGATCAAGTAAGAAAATTTGCCTGTTTAAAGTTGCCTTTGAACGTGAAATTTATCTATGTATAGATAAATCTGAAATTTGTTTGTCTGTAGTATTACCACCTTACTGGGTTCAAAGAGAAATGATTGTGTGATGGTATGTTGTTTTAGTGAATACTGTTTAAATCATTCCTTAGTCATTCATCAGAAATTTTTAGGAAGTGTAAAGGTTAACCTACTAACAGGACCAAAACCCCAACACTGCCCGTTTGGTGATTGTTTCTGAGGGTTTACAGAAGTCAGAACAAATGTTTTGTCACGTTGACTCAGTGTGACAAACATCAAGCCACAAGTGATGTGAAGATCTGCGCATTCCACCTCAGTTGCATCATTCTTCAAACAGAGTTGAGCTTCTCCACCAAAACCACACACAATTATTCAAGCCACTTACAGAATCCAGCCACCAGATGCACTGAGGATGCAACCACATTTAAATCTGTTTGAATTGCTCTCTTCTACTGAATGACCTACATGCTGCTTATGGTTCAAGAAGTGTCCCACTGAATCTCAAAACCGGGTTGTCCTGGTGGTTTTTCATAGGACTGGAAAAAACCTGAAATTTACCATCATGAACACACTGGAGGCCAGTAGGGAACTAGGTTCAATGTCTTGGCGAGAGTGTGGGCGTGATGTCGTCTGACGTCTCAGGCGAGGGCCGGTTGACCCTTTGGAATGCCAGTGGAAAGGATGTGGGTGCCACACTGCATAACGGTCAACCGAACCTTTGCTGTACGTCCCATTCCTGGGAAACCCCTCTTGCTCAGGGATCACCAAAAAGGTCAAGAGTGGCTTTCCAGAATCTATTTGTCTGAAACCCTCTTGCTAACAATGAAGTTTTATATTGTAATTTTCTTTTAAAACTTTTTGGTCAAGGTCATTCTAATGAATGCTAAGTCTTCTGGGTCACCAGTAGAAAATTATGTGTTTTTTAAGTTCAGAACCATCTGGGAACTATATGCATCTATATACAAACAGTTACTAATCACTGACTTCATAATGTCAAATGAAAATGACCTTGACTAGTTAGTTAGAAAAAAAATGCCTGAATAAAAGTCAAGCATCATTTGTTTGTAAATAGCACTTGATTTGATATTTTGTTGTCTAATGCAAAGATTTCATATCTCTAATCACTAAGTGATTCAAATATATTTACATATCTTCTGTGGAGGGGGCAGGACTATAAAATATTTGTCCAATCATCGCATTCAGTTCTTCATGATCTTATGCTTTTTCAAAGCTAGTTTGCTATTGCTAGCATCTCTGAAATTTCCTGCACTACCTTTAATATTTTCATATGCTAAATATAGAAAACAAATTCCTCCCAAGCACTAATGTGGTTTATAATAGCACCCAGTTTATAAAAAGACTGATTGACTCGGGGCTCCGTAACACTTTCTGTTTTACATGAATGCTTAAGTCAGCATTCAGTCATGAAATAAAACAAATAAAATTAGTAATTAGCACAAAACATTAACAAATGTAAAGTAACTGCTTGCTATAGAAGTTGCCTGTGTAAATACGGTAAAGTACAGTGAAGTACAGTAAAGTACAGTGAAGCAGTGTTCTCTGTTCTGATGTCACACAGACATGTTATTGTGTGATTATTCCTGTAAAAAAACACCTGTATTTCCAAAGGGTCCCAAAATGTTTTCGTGCCACTCTGGGCAACTGTTACCCACGATTCCACAAGCTTTTGTGTGTCCTCAGAAACCTCTGAGAATCAGCATTCGCCGTCTGTGCGTAACGTTTCCATTTTGAGCTTTCAAATAAAAGCAGCTTGCACAAACAGACGGCAGTTAGTATGAATCAGCATTTTGTTTTCAAAAATAGAAACATTTTCCAAACAAAGTCACCCATTTACGTTTGCAGGGATCGAATAACAGCGTACAGTGAGTGGCACGAACCGGGTTGTGAAACAGTGGTTGGAAAAGAGATTGGAAAGTTTTGCAACACTGCAGAGTCTCGCTGCTAGACACGTTGAGATGTGTAAAGCCATTATTGTGATTGGGTAATAAATGCTAGGAAAAAAAATCAAATAAATTTGGATGCATGGGCACCCCATACCAGCGCTGAAAAGTTGTAAGAGAAACGATGTTCACTAGCTTGAGCTTGTAAAGTGGGAGACACAGAAAGTGCTGAATAATGGGATTGGCTGCTGTCTGTATGGACTGGAGTTTGGTGTCTCAGGCTTTGTAGTCGTGGATGTTTGGACGAGAGCAGTAGAGCGAGTATGACGTGTGCAGCCCTCCAAAAGCCCGCACTGAAATTTTCCCACTCTGCTTTTTATCTGTCTTGCTCTCTGTTGCTGTCTGTGACATAACTTCATTTCAGCCCATTTTCACCACATTACTGACTGACTTAAATGATTGTATATCTACAATGGCTCAGAATGCGTTTTTTATGTCTGCAATCTACAATGCTTTATCATATTGCCATTTTCTTTCATACATATTGAGTTATAAATATGCTGTACTCACAGGCCAAGCTTCTGATCTTAGGCACGTATCTTCAGGCAATGTTCTTGAGATCTTTCTGGATCTCCACCCGGTTCCTCTGCCTCTGGCTTCTGCTGTGTGTGGAGGTGGCTTGTCTTCACTCCTCAGTCTGACAGAGTGAGTGTGGAGACAGACGGACAGCTGGACTATGAATGTATGCGGTGGAGGGAAAGTCGTAAGAGACGAGTGAAGGACGGCCCATTCTGACCCCCATATAGCCCCCTGCGCTGCCAAACTCCGCCCCCAGACCCCCACCACACGCTCCCCATCTTACCCCCCAGGATGAAAATTCCTGGTCTGTGGCCCAAATTCCAAAATTCCAAATCTGTCCAGCTTTTTAACAGAACAACAGCTTACAGATTCACACACGCACGTATAAGCAACCAACCCCCTCCACACACACGAGCACCAGCCCCCGCACACACACCGAGAGCCCACCTGGTTTCATTTAAACACCCCCCACAGCCTACAACTCTCTCTCTCTTTTTTCCCCTCTGTCTCAAGTCACCCTTCATCTCTCCCATCTTTCTCTTGCTCGCCTCTTTTTTCCTTTTATTCGGCTGGATATTTATAGAAGCTGGTGGAATGTAGACAAAAATTAGAGAGTAAACCAAAAAGAGAACGAGAAGAGGCAGTGGTAGAGCGAGACGGGAGGACAAGACACACGTCTGCTTCACTTTTTTGGTCCGTCTAAATATTTAAACTGGAGGTTGTCGTGGGCTGATATTACAGTACAAACGAACGGCCGTGAAAAGACTGTTCTTGTTGCAGTTACACCTTCACAGACTCTAACTAACAGATCATTAACTCCACCATCTACTGAAAACCACTTTACACACAGTTCTGCTCACGGGTTTTAGAAATTAAAGCTTTTCAAGTCTTTGGATCTACCACGATTAATAGATTTATGGCAATATTAACAGAAATAAATTGGACACGTGGCTTTTGATGTATTCGTTTCCCTTTAAAAAGTTGAGTCTATGTATCCTGTTTATTTTATATGCACAGTTAGTTATATGGTTAGTATAAGAATTTTTGTATAATCCCTTATCATCTGATTCTACAACATTTGAAGTCTAAAACAACACCACGGTTTGTTGAGATACGGATTTAGAAATAACTTTGCATTTGTAAAGTATTTTTTAAGTAACGGAGGAATGTGTGTTTTAGAGTATCTGAGTTACCACCAACTTTTAATTTTTAATGTTTAACGTGTTTTCTACAAAACATAGAAGAAGAATCAGTGTACAGTATTAAAATATACTTAAAAGACAACATTGCAGAAAGCAAACAGAATTTTATATTTGCTTATGTTCAGATTAGAAAGTGATTAATTTTTTAAATACAAGATTAAGCTCAATGGAATATGTCAGAAATCTTTATATATTGGCAGGTCAGAAGGTTGGTTGTACATTTAGGTTTCATTATAAAACAACAAAAGTGCAAGTAATTCTGACGGACATTCCTTTACTCAAGTGCCAAAACAGACTCAGGGAGGTGAGGTGAGGCTGACAGCTGCCACTACACATTTTTATTACCAAAACACACAGGCTGTGCCACCAGAGTCTGACAAATTGTGCCCCCCTACTGCTTTCCAGCCCCCATAGGCCCACACACACTTGCTCTGGCTCAAACCAGATGAATGGGGAATACATGAACTAGTCCATCACACACCGCAGAGCTCACATGTAAACACCCATTTGCCTGTTTGTGTTAAATGAATAACTCCAACCAAAAATGCAAATTTCAGTAGTCATCATTTACTCATCCTTCCAAAAATTCCGGTCTTTCCAAACCAGAGTTTATGCATATGTGGAGGTTTTTATAGCAGAAAGTCCAAACAGAGGGACCACAAAATGTTATTCTGTAAAAAATATACATTTTTTCCTCACACCAAACTGTCATTTGATTTTAGAAGCTGTACAGAAGAATATAAAGCACACGAGTCAGATTAACTACTTTAAAATGTTTATTTACAAGTCATACACTTGCCAAAGGGTGAAAGAATGAAACAGGGACAAAGAAAGAGAGCAGGAAGGAGAAGAGATGGACAACTGGATGAAAGAATGATGATAAGCAGGATAACTAAACATCAGACCAAGACACATCAGATGCTGGACTGTCTGCAGATGAGTTAGCATGGAGTCCTCACTCGTGATACATTCTAAGTATGCAACTTTTAATTACTCCCATGTACCTTGTCCACACAGCATGATGCCTGAGAGAGAGACAGAGAGAAAGAGTTGGAGAGAGAGAGATTAAAATAGGGTCAGTTGTATTCTGTTTGGTCATAGCAATCTGTGTTCTGGTGCAGTTTTGAAAGGTTCATTTTAAGAGAAATTCTTCATACAGTTTTTAATGAATGCATATTTCTTTAGTGATTCAGAAAGTCCTGCTTCAGCTTGTGTAAGCAGTGGTTGAACCAGATAAATGACTGGACAGGAAACAAAGGTGACCAAAGCAACATGAATGGGATGCAGTGACCCCTACTGGTGACAAAAAGAATTTCACCAGAACTCCATTACCAGAAATAAATCCACAGTAATACTTACTTGAAGGTGTCCAGTATATGTGCCGAGTTAGTATAATGGGTAAGATAGAGGTTCACATCTATTGATGTCCATTTATCTGACCGGCAAGGTTCAATAAACTGTAAAAAATGAAATTAAGGGCTCATGAGAACTTCAGACTTCAGATCTGATATTTCTATTACTGAAATTAACACAACGGTACCTTTTCTACAATGTCGATGAAGAAATCACGGACATCTTTTGTGTTTATTAACTTGGCAGCAATATTTACAAGACCCCTTGAGAGATTCTACAGGAGGAGATGTTTTGGAAAAAAGAAATATATCAGGAAAGGCCGGGTGTGAGAGAGATGCAGGATTTAAAATAACACGTATATATCTGGAGTCACACAGGCATACACTCTCTCACCTTAAAATTGGTCTCCATCTCAGTGAAGACGTTGGTTTTCCCCCGCAGCGCAGTGCACACCAAACTGAGTGAACAAGAGGTTTTCATTATTTACAGGGTGGAGCAAATGTGCTTGTGTATCTCTCCATCCAAACCTCTCCCTCAATCACACACTTCCAGCTGAAAACACACCTTTTGTGCTGATCCAACAGATCCTTGTCTGTGATTAGAATTTTGAGCTCTTTGAGGTCTTGAAGGAATTCTTTATCCAGATCTACATCCATGTCCTCCATCATGTTATCTGCAGGAGTGATTCAGTGGAGTTTGAAAGCG
>JAZGTK010006036.1:0-21426 GCA_036877625.1 Ambastaia sidthimunki
GATGCTGAGTGGACAGTCAATGGAGCACTCCAGCTGTCCTAAAATATTCAATATGGGTCATTTCTGTTATGCATTAACCTATCTTTTGAACTCTGTAGTTTTGGTAAAAATGAATATGATTGGGTTGCAATTTTCAATTTGTTATCTCCAAAGCAGGGAAAGTATTTAAAACCTCTGTATTCACATATTTGTGATTTTGTGACAATAGAAAGCTTGTGTGATAGTTACATGTTCTTTCAAAATTGTGTTTAAAGCAATGTGCATTTTTACAAATATTTTATCTGGTATTTTATGGTATAAATTATGGAAACATAAAAAAGTAATGCAGAGTAGAAATACCTGTACCTCATTCAATAATGTGACATTTTAGTCACTGCACAACACTTATATAGACAAACTATTAACCTATTTAATTTAAATGCCTGTAGTTTAAATGTCAGACTGTATATATTCTAGCAGAAGAATGACACTTAATTACTCTGTTAGTTTATTTAAATGTTTTATTTGCAATGTGTGTCACAAAGTGTTGCTAATCTATTAACCGTAATGTAAATGCAGGAAGGTATTGCTGACTGTGCTATATTGTGAATATAGTCAATTATGCACAATATAGCACAACATCTCATACTTTATTACCTATATAAAATTCTGCATTTAACAACTGTTGCTTTTTTTAGGAAAAAGTCTGTTTAAATGCAAGCTTTTCTGTCAGTGATGGCTTTAGTTTGACAGAATGAAAGAAAGAAAGTGAGGGAGAGTGACTTTAGTGAGAGAGAAATTGTGAGGCATGGAGCTGACAGACATTGTGTGACACATACTGTAGAACAAGAGAATAAAAAGAGGAGAGAGAAAAGATGATTCAGACCAAAGACATGTTGACACAGGTTGGGGGGGGTGTAAAGCTATCAATCAACAACACAACTCAATTTATTTTCAAGGAATACATGTTTGCAGATATTTGAATCCTCCTACATTCTCCTTAACAAGTTAGCTACATTGCAGTCAAAGATCACATATCCACAGGCCGCCCACAGCCTGTTTACTGACATTGTCAAAACGTACTCAGTTTTGACACTTTGTAGCAAGTAAACTACGTATGACTAAGATAATTATATATTTTCCGTGCATTTTAAGTTTGTGAAATAATTGGTGCTTTTTATACAGACAGAATTTATAATTTTTTCCATTTCAAACTGATTTCACTCTACCTGTGGCTCAGACAGTCTCTTCTTTGGATGTTTGTGAATAGAATAAGCTCCAGAGTGGACCAGAGTTTATGCTGTTAGTCCAAATTATAACTACACAAGACTAAAATGGCTACGCTGTCTTTTTGCATAAATTAACATTTTGCTATGCTGATGTGTTTGGTGTTGCCATCTGGCACAGTAAAAGCGCAGAACCGTCTGTTCTTTACTCTTGAAATTAGTAGAGGAATAATGGTGAAATGCAGTCTGATTACAATGAACACAAATCTCAAAGGATTTTAGATATGTCTGCTGGTTTGCAAAACAGCCCATATGAAAGTCAGAAATGAGATCTTTTAAATGTCTTAATTGTTTTCCCTAAAGAAAGAGAGAGACCTTTACTTAAATCACCTGCTGCTCATATTTGTCTACTGAGAAACACAGCCCATTAATCTCACTGTAGACTGTAGAGTTCTGAAGTCAATTCTGTGCATGCGTTTGAAAATGAAATTGTTTGTGCTGTGTGTAATACATGATTAAATTGTATTTACAAGCACTTCTTACGGTATATATGCATATATATAAGACAAAGTTATTTCAACAAACATTATTATTGTATCCACATGCTTCATGCAATTGTTGTCTTGATCTCTAGATCTCTAGAATGTTCTAGATGAGCAAGATCTAAGAATTAAATATAAATATGACACATCCATGTGTAAACAGAATCTATTTACACTTTACCGATTGTGTATGATAATAATTGCCTGAACATGTAAGGATTCAACCAGCTATTGAAGGTAAACATATGTATTTAAATGCTAGTGCGATATACAGATGATCCTTGTATCTGTCTTTTATAATAATGCTGTTGCCTCATTTTGTTAAAGCAACAGTGATTAAATGGACACTGTAAAGCACCTTTTTCAAAGTGTACGTGCATGTTTTTGTGTATAAAGCAGTGCTATTGATGTGCTGTACAGGTATCATCAGAACGGCTCTGGCAGATATGGATCGTGAGGCGAAGGAACATTATTCAGTAGTGATCCAGGCTAAAGACATGGCAGGGCAGGTGGGTGGGCTGTCTGGTTCCACCACGGTCAACATCACGCTCACCGACGTCAACGACAACCCACCCAAGTTCCCTCAGAGTGAGTAATGCTAGTAATGTTTGCCGCTGTTGCATTCACTAAGAAAACTAAATAAGCTGGTAACATACTGCTTTCATTAGAGTCTCTCCTGAGGACCACAGTTGGCTCTGTTACAAATTCTGATGAGCTACCTCCATAGGCCGCAATTTTAGGCATTTTGCTCGGCAACATCAAGGCTATGATGCCCCCCTGCTGGAAAATCCAGTTTAAGCTTGTAGCTGTGTTTTGGAATACAGCAGCTTGTTTCTATTTGGTCCAAGCAGGCCAATGGCTGGTTGACCAGCTTTCATTCCAAACCTATTTTAAAAGCAGCTGAAAACAGCCTAAGCCAGTTTGTTGGTCCAGTTGCTCTTTTAAAAAGCTAATATACCGCTTAAACCAGCTAGAAACCAACTACTGTCACCCAAAAACAGTACCTACCTACTTAAGCTAGATCTTCTAGCAGGGAACTAGACCGATATTCAACCACTACTAAGCTGTCTGTTCCAAGCTAATCTTTTTAGTAGGGTCTCAGCACACCTAACCCCATACGTAATACCTGTGAAGAAAAAAGGTTTTATTCCAGATGGCTAGTGTACATTTCGTTAGTATCTGTTAAATTGGCCTTTTTAAAGAAAATTGCTAATGTAATATCCACTCCTGAGCTCTCCAGCCAGACTGAACTTTCCAAAACCATTCTGGAGACGCTGAAGGACTCCTTGATTATTATGCTTTAGATGTTGGCAAAAAGAAACAGAAATAACTTGACCTCGCTTTTTTCTTTTATTCTTCATCCGCCACAAATATCCTCATTACTTCTTGAAGGCTAACCATACTGTACGCTATTGTATTGTACCAAACTCTTTCTCACAGTGAGTTTTCACACTTTCTCCAGACGTTCATTATAACGTTCTGTTGGATTTCTCAAGGGTTGCTTATGGATACTATATAATTATCCAATAGAGATGGAAAACTACCTTATGTAGACACAGTCTGGCGCTAACAGATGACTCATCGTAAAAATGTGCTCTGTGGTTTAATATTTTACCATTAATTAGTGTGAGGAGAACAGAGACATGAACAGCATGGTTTATTGTGTAAGAATCCAATTATGTGTCTTGGATCTCAAGCCTTAGAAGTCTTATTTTTATCTGCATAAATAAAATGCAACACTAGGGTGCCGGAAGTATAAAGCCAGTTTATGTTGTCCATGGAAACAATTTTACAAAACATTTTTTGCATGTGACAGATGCTTTTATCCAAAATAGTATTCAAAATAATTTTTATACATTTGATGACATTCATGTCTTGCATGTCATGTCTACAATACGCTCCAAGATAAGTGATCGTATGTGCTTCTATTAAAGCCACAAAATAATGTGTTTAATTACCATAATCCTTGTCATAATAATTGCAGCAATATTATTATGTCATAATAATAAACGCAAAAGACCTCATTGGCTGCCACCTGCTTCCATGATCTGTAAGATTACTGATATATTTGTGTACACTTTAATATTTTCTAAAATATGTATATATATATATATATATATAAAGTCTACACAAACATATCAGTTTTTTTTGTAATTATAAAGAATTGAATTCTGTCTCTTTTTAAAATGTAATTATTTGTAGTGTTGTGATTCATCAGTGTTTTTGGTTCAAGTTTGAAACTTCTAGAACCTGTTGAGAACTGTCACACTCGCTTGCATTCGTTCTCTGTTTTTACTGGGTGGAATGTTGGTTTGCCGGTGTTAGCGGTGATAAAATATTATTAACACCCGTCTGGAAAAGCTCAGTGCAGTGTGACTCGCACAGCATCACAGCTGAAAAAAGTGCATCATGACAGCTGTGTTTCAAAATAGCATCTAGTCAGTCTAACCAAACACCAAGCCAGCTTTTGTTTTTGTCTGCAGAGAATTACCAGGTGTTTGTCCCTGAGTCGTCACAGGTGGGGAGGCCTGTGGGAAAGATCAAAGCCACTGACGAGGACATCGGAATCAATGCAGAGATTAAATACAGCATTCTGAACCCAGAGGGGGCTGCAATGTTTTCTATTTCCACAGACAAAGACTCTAGAGAAGGGATTATCACACTGAGAAAGGTATTAAAGTCATTTTACTGGTCTAAGACAGTCATTATGGCATATACAGTACTTAGGGTTAGGGCTTTTTCTAACTCTTTTAAACATTCACACCTTTTATCAATTTAATTCTCCACTAACCATATAACCATGAACAATATTTCTTGTTTAAATGTCATAAACATTTCCATCAAAATGTAATTTCCACTACACCTCAAATCATATTGTGTTCAGTAGCATTTTGTGGTGGACATCACACTTTAAAAAATTTTAGATATCCATGGTTTGGCCTCATAGACTTTCAAAAATCTTATAGACTTTCATTAAAGTAACCATCTAGCAAACACCCTGAACACTCTAGCAACCGTATAGCAACACGCTAACAACACTCTAAACTTCTTAGCAACTACATAGCAACACACCTGCAACACCTTAGTATTGTTACAGCGAGCTTTACACGCGAAAGCACAACTTTCATTTTCTTTAGAAAGCATGAAAAACTCCTCTGTATAATTATTGTAATGAATGCCTTAGAAGGAATATATAAACATTTGATGTAGGCAGTGAAGCCAACAGAGACTTAGCAGTATGAAGAAATAGCATAAGCAGCCAACGCGGTAGTGCATGAAACCTCATTAGAAAGTTCAGAACTCCAGTGAATCTAAATAACCTCTGAATTGTAATAAGGTTTTTTTTTGTTTTTCACACTTTCACTCCATTTTCCGGAGTTCTTCAAAAAAGATAAAGAATAAAAAAGGAGACATAGTTATCATTATATAGTCAAGATATTTAAAAAAGACACAATATCTTAAGATACACACAGAGCTCTCACAGATATGCTAACAGATATATAATCTGTCCAGTCAGACAGGGTCAAACAGATGTCTCCCTCACTACACGCCTGAACTGCTCATTAATAGCCTCTTTTCTGTATTCTGAGCTTCTTCAATTTCAGTCTTTGTCCCAGAGGTCGGGAAAGCTGTAAATTCAGTGAATACTGAGTTTTCCAAAAAACAATCATGTAGATAAATGCCTACCAGATCTGTCAGGCGAGAGGGCCAATGAAGGTCAGGCAGGTTTCACAGTGTTTACTGACCTCACCCCATCTAGAGAGTGATTTAACCTCTATGCTCCAAAAGCAAAAATGACTGACCTTAATATATTCTCTGTATATAACTGTGTTGTGTACTTGAAGCTACTAGAAGTCACCAATCAAAACAGCTTAAACTTACTGACTCAAAGAGTCACTTTTCTTAAAGGAGAAGTTTACCAAAAAAATAAAATTTTACTATCATTTACATTTATTATTTGTGGAATTTCAGAGCCCAGTTTACTTTTACTGTAAGAGAAACATGCTATTGCATTACTTTTAGATTTATGTTTGGTGTTTTGCACTAAACTGCAAGAAAAACATGATGGTGAGTAAATAATTAAAACATTTTGGCGGTAAACTACTTCTTTTAAGTCTTTAACTTCATCCATCGAGAGTGTGCCAGACACCCAAAGCTGTAATGGAATAACTAACACCTTTCAGCATATCAGAAAAAAGAAAAACATACTTTATAATCCAATTTAGTTTCCTGTTCTCTATTCTTAGCCTCTTAACTATGAAAAGAAGAAGCAGTACAGTCTTCACATCGTGGCTGAAAACACACACCTGGACCATCGCTTCACCTACCTGGGGCAGTTTAAAGACGACGCCACACTAAAGATCACAGTTGGAGACGTGGATGAGCCCCCGGTCTTCTCAATGGATTATTACATTATGGAGGTGTACGAGAACGCCAAGGTCGGGACAGAGGTGGGAGCAGTCACGGCTAGAGACCCAGACAGCAAAAACAGTCCAGTAAGGTAAGAAGATGTCTGCACTGGCAAATCGCCCCCCCTCTCTCCCTCTGTCTCTCCCCTCTCTTCACACATCTCTGTGTAAATGTTAAATTTAATGGGATGACATTGAGTTTCTGTGACATGTAAGGATCTTTCTCTCTGCTTTGACTCATTGTGGAGGATGTTGTTAATTAGAACAGTTTAAATAGCCTGTGATAGTGTGTTAGTGAAACACTGCTGCCAAAGGCTCATTTAACCCCACACACTAATGAATGATAGCCTCGCTCATAAACACATCCTTCAGTTTCCATGAAACGCTACACAGAAAAGTCTCTAACAAATTCGGTATTTTATAACACCTGACAAACACATTGTGACCTTACACTGCCAGCTACTATGAATGTCATTGTGTGATTTATATTGTGACAGCTTTTATTATGAATTTACTAAATGGAACTGACATACTGTAAAGGGTATACAGCTTAACCTTGGGTTCGAGTCATTTAAAGTCACCTCTCTATTTCTTTGTTTCTTGGGGTATGTTTCGCAAAAGTATTGACAGAGTGGATTGATAATGTTTTAGTCTCTGTTTTAATGTTTTAGTAATATGCATGTGTGTTTAAACAAGTTAATAAACGTGCATTGTGGAATCACAAAATCAGTTTGGGACCACATAATAGAGTATGAACAGTGTAAAAAAAAAATACAAATAAGTTGTATTTTCATTAATAAAGGAATAATATATTTTTTTATTTTCAATAAAAATAAGTAATCAGATAATTTTTGGATTCAATAAAATGATTTTACTAACTTTTTTATTCAATTATTAATTGTTTTAAATGGAAGTGGATGAAGTCCATACAAAACATAAAATATGCAAAGAACACTGGGAGTAATGAACCATTCCCCATGTGCATATGCTCTTCTGCAGCACTCTTCTCCACAGCAGGGGCGGATGAAATGATTTGGGGGCCCTAGGCACAAAGAGAACCGGGGCCCTTCTCAAATGTTTTGTTCTCCCCGTTGTCCAGTTTGCACAGTGGTGGTTTTCTGCTCTTCATTTTGTTTGGTGGTAGATGTAGACCTAATTAAATTTATTGCCCATGATGATTTTACATGAATAGTTCATTTATTTTAGACTGCCGGGCTTAATATGTTTCTGAGAAACCATCTGTTATTGTACAATGCTTCCACAGAGTTGAAGCTCATTTGTATTTTTATAGGGCCCTTAGCATCATGAGCCCTAGCCGGCTGTCTGTCTGTGCCTGGTGTTAAGTCCACCCCTGCTCTGATGCAGCTTATCAAAAAGAAAACAAGTGTAATGTCAAGGACAGTGCAGTGTTAGTGGGATGCAACCTCTGGTTTATTAGGTTTTTTTTGTAGTGGTAGTTTGGAGGGTGTGTTTTTAAGCTTTCTTTGAATGCACCATCACAGTCAGTGTGTGATGGAAGGGTTGTGACTCTTATGCAGATTATCATTGTTTGAGTTTGGGGAGATTATTAGTTTCGTACAATCTGTAAGAGAAAACAAAAGACCATTTGTTGCATTTTTGTTTTTCTTGATGTTAATCTGGTGCTGCCTTGAAAAAAACTGCATGACCATAAAAAAAAAAAATTCATGACCATAAAAGAGTTTGTACTGTGCTGTTTCCATTAACTTCTGTCTTACTCAGAAAATAAAAAGACATAAAATTTTAAGAATCAGCATTAGTGTGATGAAAAATGATGAAAAAAGTTTCTGTTATCTCTTTAGTTTTGTTCTAACCCTATATAATAATGCATTAGATTATTATCATATTTCGTGCAAAGCATTTGTTTCAGACATTCCGGTAAAAATTTGTTTTCAAGGGATTATTTCTCATAACAGACACCCTGTTGTCACATTACCCTGTATTTTATAATAATTTCCTTTATATTGAAAGGTTTTTTTTCATTGTTTTAATATGCCTTAATAAGCATTAAAACTTGTGCTACAGACATGAACTTTTCTAAATGTGTTGATGCCTTATCAACAGCGTAGCAATCCCTAGCAATCACTCGCAACACCTCGGCATCATATAGGCCTATTTTTCACTGGCAAGTGCCCCTCGGATTTTGAAGTTTAATTTCATATTTCATATTTAAAACGAAACATCTGACGGGCCTTCTGTACTGTATCTGTAAGAGTATCTGTATATAAGTATTTATTTATTTTGGTCATGTTATTTTTTCTCACATATTGCAGTTTTCTCATGTTGTCACAGTATTTCCCCTTTTTGTAACTCTAAATTGTGTTCAATCTGTTGTAATATATTGCTTTGACTGTAGATTTCAGCTAAAACACTAATATGCACCTGTACATAATCTTCCTAAATGGTGGGTTATCAATCATTAAGATAAAACATATGACACAAAATGAACTTAATAAGCTACAAGACAAGACAAATATTAAATACAATATGCATTCTGTCAGACTGCCAAAATGTTGTTCTCATTTAATTATAAACCACAGGAAAACCTTTTTCTTTTATAAATGTGCATTCTTCCTTTAAATTAATAGACCCCCTACAGCATTCCATTTTTACGTTTAGCCTCACATGAAATCCCTGTGTGTTTTGTTTCCCATTTTCTATTCTTGCAGTGATCTGTCATTGAGTTGCACTAACAGGTCCATTGATCGAGCTGCAGATCTGACCCTACATCATGCCACACTTAAAGTTGGCAGGGTTTTACCATCCAGCCATGTAGAGCAACACAAGCTCCCAGATAATCATGCATATCCCAGCTGCCTTTGCTCTTAATGTCACAGTGATGATATAGAGGGTTGAAAGACGGAAGTGTTCATGCAGTATTCAGACTTTGTCCTCTATATTTAGGTATTTCATTGAGCAGAGAGAAGACAAAGAGGTGTATTTCGATATCGAATCCATCAGCGGTGTTATTAGAACTACTCAGCTCCTGGACCGGGAGGAGACACCCTGGCACAACATCACTGTCATGGCAACGGAGGAGGGTGGGTACCATTATCATGTTGGTTGAGCATCGCCACATTAATATCTTTCCTTATTTATATTTAATAACTTTAATGGCTGAGTTTGCCGAGATGGTCTCAGCAAACGCCTCAAGTGCTCATGAGAAGCAATCTGCTGTTCTTTTTTAACAGAAAATTACTTGCCCTCCTACTGCTTTGAAATGAACTCTACAGACCATCAGATTCTTCCATGTTATCGGATCTATTTTAGTCAAATTCATTTAACAGCACTTTTCTCTTACTGTGCCTTATTTGTGTCTATTTTTATTTCCCCTAAAGAATTTTAAGAGAAAAATCTGAGACAAAGGAACATTTCTGAGAGTTATAAGTCTTCTGAGCTATAAAAGCGCAATAACATTTTCCCTTTGTAAAAACAAAAGACACATAACAAAAGCTAAAAAAAAACATTATGTTAGATGTAGAACTATGTTTTGATAATGTGTGTTTGACATTGTTTTATGCAATCAAAGTTACATTTGAAGGAGGAGAAATAATGGTATGTTGTTTGTTGCCATGGTGATGGCTTGCCGTTAGTCTTCATTCTGAGAAATTAATTTTTGTTTCTTCTGTGGGTGTGAACATTTGTTAGAGCGCTTGTCAGTGATTATAATGATGATGAAGACATCACTTGGCCTACGTTAAACTAGCATTCAACTAACTACAGGTTGTAGACAAGTTCATTCAACTAACTACACGTTGTCTAGGTTTAGAAACTTTGTCTTGTTGTGTCACAATAAAGGGTTACAGTGACACTGTGACACTGTTTTTTTCTTATTTTCTTTAGAGGGATTTACAGATTTTACCCTTCAGAAAAAAGTTAACAAGTAATGAAGCAAATTGATGCATCATTCTAAAGTGGAAAATAAACTAAAAGAGTCTCAAAGATGCAAAGTATATTTAAAAGACCCTAAATGAATTAATTTGACTGTGTTAATTACTCAATAAAGTATAATTTCACATTCACATTGTAGAACTGTTTTTAATTTATTATAAATTATACTGTTTTGTTAATTTTTGCATTCATTGTGTTTTGTTTCAAATTAATTTAATCAGCATGAGTCCAGCTCACTCTGTGAATTCCTTTTAGATGATTTAGCCAATTTGTAAACAAAATAAGCCAGATCCCACCCAGGGATCAATGAGTGCATGCAAATGTACCTTTGTCTAGGAATGACACTTCAAAGACACGTTCTTTTGAGACAGACTGATTGGAATTTGCACAACTCATGTTTCTTAATCAGAAATTAATTGGTCATTGCCATGTTTTGTGTGTGTGTGTGTGTGTATTGGTATATGTGGTTTACAAGGACGCAAGTTTACAAGGATCTCTTCTATCATGGTTGTCTATCCTCTGCATGCATAATGTTCATGAAGAAACACTTTTTTTACACATACCCATTTGTTTCCAGACAACCCCAGCCTTCAGAGTCACGTGCCCGTCACAGTGCAGGTTCTGGATGTGAATGACAATCCTCCACAGATCAACAGCGATGAGGAGATCATCATCTGTGAAAGCACCAGAGCAGGACAGGCAAGTCCCAGAACAGCCCGTCTTTCTCGCACCTTTATCCCCTGCTATCAACTGGTGTGGAAAAGACAGAGAAAGAGCATATTTAGAGGGACAGAAATGGAGCAGGTTAAAGGAATGCTAATGCTAATCATCTCTAGATGAGAATAAGAATTTGATCAACAAAGCGTGACAGCTCTGACTCACTAAACCACACGCCTGCCCATACTTTCCCCCATTTTAATTCGAAAGGCTGTTTCTCACCAGCGGCCAACAGAATAAGATATATGAAGGACAGAAGAGGTCAAGCCCATTTTAATATTCCCTGTGTTCCCAACATGAAACAGTACATCCAATTCTACAACATTATCCACACTACATTAAGGGGACAGCACTTTCATGTTTGATGTGTTTTAACTGATACCTGTACTTTGTAGTTTCTTTTCAGATGTGGAATAAGCTTAGTCTTGGACCAAATTGCACAAAAATACAGATTTTCTGTACTGACTGGTTCTTTTGAACTATTTTTCTCCACTTATCATAAAATATTTACATTCTGCTTAAGTTCTGTACTTCTAAAATATTTGTAAGTAAAACAGGATATTTAGTGAGACACAAATGTTAAGTGTGACATGATTTTATCCACTTGGAGTTAATTGAATTGTATATGACAGAAGGGGAGGGATTGAATCATAGGAGGGCTTTGGTAATGTCAAAAAGAGAAAAAAAATTCAAAGGCGATTTATTACATTTTGAAGAAAGATTACATAAACTTTATTGTTCTTTGGAATATTGTGCACAATAGGACAGATTGTTTTAAGAAAGCAACTACATTTTGATTTTATTGACTTTAGCTTTAAAAACAGGCCATTAACCCTCTAACAGAAGTGTAAGTTTCTACACAGTTAGTATTTGTTTCTACATAATACACAGTTAGTATTTGTTTATTATCTATACAGACATTACATTAAAAGGATATTGATATTGCAAAATATGTTTAAAACATTTTTAGAATTAACAGCAGATTGTCATTAACAAAGGCCATTGTGGGCATGTCTGCCTTCTCTGTTTCTGATTTAACATAAGAAATGTAATGAAGAACTCTTTCAGTATGTGTTCACTTGGGTTTGCCCTTTGCAGGGAGTAGAGTGCAGGCATGTACAGAACATAATGGACTGCACTCATGGATTTGAAATGCCTGTTGGGTTGCTAAGACAACTCAAACTCACAAACCAGCTGGTTTTGATGCAGAAAGCGTACAGCTTTCAAGGCTGCTGTGATGCAAACAGAGATGTCAAACTCGCTCCGAGACATAGAATGCAGGCAAAAATTAATGAACGAAACAAAAGAAACGATGTAGTGAAACAAATTGTCCTGAAACCACTTTTGGGTTAAAATAAGGGGCTGTATACTGTTAAAAAGATCATGTTCTATGTTTTAATGTGAGTCCTCAGCATGGAATACTGGAAGAAAACCTAGTTTAATCAGCAAAACTTTGCAAGCAGAACCTTACAAAAAAAGAATAAAACTAAGTTAGAAAAGCTATTTTTTGCAGGTCTGCACCATGATTATTCTGGTTCACCAAACAGAACAAATTAGCATGAAAAATTCATCCCAATGAAGTTTCCACTGTTGTTTTCTGTTCTTGGCAGGTCATTCAGATGATCACTGCTGTGGATAAAGATGATTTTGCCAATGGAAAAGGATTTTCCTTCTCTTTTCCTGGAGGAATTCCTGTCAACCCCAATTTTACAATTAAAGACAATGAAGGTAGGACTTGGATATGTTTCTTCATCTACATGTCTGAGTCAGATTTCTTGGAAAATGACAGGGAATTCCAGGCCTGGAAAAGTCAAACAAAAGTTGTGACAAGTTTTTGTAGTCAATATAGGTAATATCCAAAGTGTTTAATAGTCTCTGTAAACAAACATTTAGGGACCTTAAATCACTGGAAATATGTATATTTAAACTTCATAATTTCAATGAAAAACAAATACCCACAAAAGTCTTCAAATACAGACAATAAACCTCCAAATCAATGTTGACCGGCAGTAAGTAATTACATGTAGACCGCAAGCTTAAGAGACTATTGATGACAGTTCAGATGCAGACAGGGTGAAATTATAGCTGTATTGGCATTTCTTTCAATAATCAATGTCACCTTATTTATTGATCACAGAGTTTCTGGGTTTTTGCTGTACGTGAGTGTTTAAATTGTTTTTGTTTTTCAGCATCAAGGGCAACCGTTAGTCAATTCATCAACCCGTCTTTCATTAAAATGTAATAACTCCAAAATTATTTTGTTGTTTGGCTGATGTCATCAATCCCCAAGGTGTAAATGTCATGTCATATTGTTGAATTCACATTCATTTACATGCATTCTGCAGGCCCATTCATTCAAATTCACATTCGCTGCATTGATTTTAACAGTCTTTGTGTTTCCAAGAAATCAAAACCAAGATCTTGGAGTTGTCAGTGTCATGCACTACAGGAACATGCCTTGTGTTTTGGGAAGTAACTGTTGGTTGTTTGGTGGAGAACCTCCATGAATTGGCATTTTATTGGATGGATTGTATGTCTGAACTCTGGCTCCTTTAATCTTATTTCTTTGCTAGACATACTTCCTTTGTGGCATTGGAGCCTCGGGTTATCTTTAAAGCAATTGTTAAAGTTTTCATTCTGTTCCGCCACCTACTCTAAAGCGCTTCCAAAATACAGTTCAAGTCACCACGATTTATTTCCCTCATCAGTGTCCCTCACTGTCAGAAAGAGCTAGTATTCCATTTGAGGGATTATGGGTTTAACCTGGAACAGTAGTTCAGTCCCTGATGCTGTCAATGAATTACCAGCCCCTAAACCTGTGAACCTAAGAGCCTAATGCAATACTTGCACAGATGCCTGTGGGCTGGAGGTTACCATGGAGACCACTCACATCCCAGATGTGCTGTACTAGGGTCTAAATCTGGACCCCATAACCAGTAAGGGGTTGAACTCTGTTGAACTCTGAACTTCTTTGTGGGAAATATGTTAATGTATAGCTTCTGAAGGGCAGTACTAAATAATACATGGATTCCCACAAATCCCATTAATCTGAGATCTGGGGAAAGTTATTTTTAGGGAAAATGAGCAATGATCTAAAGTCACTGTTTTTGTAAAATGATATTGTTCATATATGTTATGAACATTGTAGTGGCCTGTTTGTGGCATTTTCAAAATGACTATCAGGTCAAATTATGGGACATGTTTTGTGTCAAGATGTTTTGTGCCATGTTTCAAGATCAGTGAGGGTAAAAAATAGAGAAGACATGGCAGATCGATTGGATAATCGGGAATAGAGTGATTTGAGTTCCACTTGTTTTCTGTCGAGCACACTGCAGCATGGAGTTACTTCCAAAGTAGTGTTCTATCTCTCTTTCTCTCTCTTTTTGTCTCTCTTTGTACTTAATCTCAACCCACTGGGACATGACACTATTTACCAGTGTAAGAATTATCAGCTCCTGCCATTGGAGGTCGATGTCAGCTTCTGTTCTGTCTATAGAGAGACTACAGGCATGTGAAGTCCACTTGTCTACGAAGACCTAAAGTGCTTCAAATTTAGCAATAAAACCACTTTACCATCTTTACAAGTGCTCTGAAAAGCGCAAATGGCTCTTTATGTAGGTACTTTAGCTCTCAGTATCTAAATGGCTGCTTTGTGGTGAGAAGTAAACACATTTTCTGTCACAATGCACTACAGAAATCAAGTTCTTATTCTGTTTTTGTACTACATACAGATATTCTTAAAACAAGATTAACAAGGTTAATAACTAAGATGAGATACTGTGTTAGATAAAACTTGTTTTCAGAGAATGTATCTCCCATTAAAGTTTTACATATCAGTGAATTGTTTCATTTGTCCTATGTGTAAACCTCTCTAGCTTTTGTAAGGTTTTGTAAGGTTTATGCTTAAAATGTTAAACTATTGGGGTGAGAAAAACAAGATATATTCTGCAACAAGTCATTCACATCCTTATTGTGTTTTTATCAGGCAACTTTATCTTGTAAGGATGATTAAAACAACAACAATACTGATTACGAAATGATTTTTTCACAGCACGTTTTCTTAGATTTTCCACTTTTGGTTTTTTAATTTGTTCAGTGGAACTGCAACCACTGCAAAATAAATTTAATTTGCTTCTTCCTTCGTTTCTGGATTTAAAGTTGCAAATTTATTTGGAACACAGTGATTTAATGAACAGAATTATTGTCTCTTCACGTATTACTTTATAAACCCAGCACCTCTGTGTGAATAATAATGTGAGATTGAGGGCCCCGAAGAGCAAACAGGGGCCCTCACATAGATTTTCACTTTGATTATGTTCTCTAGTCGATTAGACTTTGAAGTGGGGCCGAGGGTAATTAGAAATGCAATATTCATGCATGAGATGACGATAATGCCAAAGGCATCAGACGCTGGTCAAACAAACATGCCAAAGACATGCAAACTATAATTTCATATTCATCATTGTGCTAATAAGGTACACCCACACAATCACACGCACATCTTAAAGCAACAGTGACCCAAAAATGAAAGTTCTGTCACTCTGCAAGCAAATATATTATAAACAAACAATATACGAAACAGAAAAATAGGATTTTGGAAGGATCTTTATGCAGCTCTTTAGATTAAAAAATACCAAGTAGGTTAAGTGCACCAGTGTTGACATTATTGATGCCAAGACTGTCTTGGTCTGTTGCTTTACATTAACAGCTTAAATTTTGGTTTGTTTCTCAAAAACAGACTCAGAAACACAAGCATAAGCTGTATGTACTTCTATGACCCTTTATAGTATTTAGTTGGTTCCTGCTGGATCTTAACAAACATACTATGTTGTAAATGGAAATCTCCACCTAGAATTGTATGTGAAATATATGTTCACTCTTTCTTCTGCTTTTTTCATGGCTTGTTATTTCTCGCTCTCTCACAAATACAACCAACCACATTCTCCCTATTATTCCTGTTATTCTCTTCATCTTTCTTGTTCACCATCTGTTTCTGAAAGACTGTCATCCAACAGCTCTCTGCATCTATATCTTTAGGTCTTTATAGAGATGTGCTGTTTGCTTCTAACACTGCCTTGTTTAAATATGCAGCCAGTGTCTGAGAAGGATTTCATATATGGAGTGTCAGTCTCTGAGTGGGAGTCTGGAAAGGAAACCAGACAGCCTGTAAACTAAGCAGGACCAGGAGAAATTAGCAATTTCCCGGTGATTATCATGAATATTGTGATGCTAGACATGATAAGGCTGCTTCCTCACTGGAAAATGATGATGATGATGATAAATACATAAATGGATTCAAAAGTCTGACGATAACAGACTAGGTGTGGCAGTATGTCTGCTCTGATTTATGGAATGGTGAGGCTTTTGTGTGGGCAGTCAGAGTCTAAATCCAGCCTGGCATGATGTACATTGTTTAACTTTATTACAAAATGTTTTTGTAATGTTTTTTTTTTTTACAGTGGGTTGCAAGGAACAAACATGAACTTAAAGGAACATCATGTATTAAATTTTTTTTTCTGAAGTTAGAATCTCCTCTTGAAATTTTGTTTTCATACCCCTCTTAATATGTGGAACACAGCTATAAGTAATAGTTTAAGTATCATCTTGGAAATTTTGCATTGTTAAACAATGAATTAAAGAGGGATGCCTGGTCACCCTCCAGAGCTACATGAAGCTACAATTCTGCACAAACATGTTGCTTTATCTTCAGCATCTGTGTAGTCAAGGAATTAGTCTACAGTATAATGTTTAAAGTGTTTAATGATTGTGATATTTTGCAGCATGGAAATTAGGATCAGCGGTCTGAGTTACACTGTGAGTTCTGCTCTAAGAGAAGTGCTTTGGGCATTTCTGTCTCTCTCTGTCTTTCTCTCTTTCTCTCACCCACACACACATATTGTTTGCCTCAGCTCTCAGTTACCCTCAGGCAAACAGCAGGATCTTCAGTGCTGCCCACACTCCTTTTCTCAAAGACGTATGCCTGTTGATAGAGAGTTTTGTTTAAGATCTGCTGGTAGGGCTCACGAGGGAAAACCTCCTTCCAGCTTGCACACTGTGTAGTTGGGAGGAGAAAAATACAGGTACTATAGTATTGACAGAACAGAGCAGTGCTTTAGGTTAGCCTGGACTCGAAGAGTACCAGCAGTTCTGCACTGTTTTGTTGACAGTACTATTAATTAATTCTTGCATACCGACAGCTCTCATTATTGACCAGGATTTCCTCTGTCTCTGCCAGCCCCGGTCTTGCCAGGCAATTTTCATTATTGGCATTAAGTCAACTGCAGTTTGTAGCTTAATCTGACCAAGAATCATCTGTTCAGACATGAAGAGGCAGTCTGACCATCATATTAAGCCACTAATCTTCCATAGCTTGAGTTTACTTCAATTGATTTGAAAAATGCTTAAAATCAGAGCAATTCTAAATGAACCACATTGTTTGCCCATTTTCAGCTTACAAATGGCCTACTTAGAGTATTTTTCTTTTAAGTTATGTGAGAAAGTATTGTAATAATGAAAAAGTTGGAGATCAGAAGATAAAGATAATGTATTTATTTTATCCTGTCCCATTATATAATTTATTTTCTTGCAGAACATTCTTTTATAGCAGCAAAAGTTACATTTTGTGCAAGAAGCATCACAATTACTCACAGTTAGCTTTTTCTTGATCTTTCTCCTGCAAGTATCTTATTGCACATTATTGTAGAAAGCAAAAGCTTTAATCTTAATTTCAAAAGAAGAAAGTACCTTGTGATGGGTTAAGAAATTGTCTTTGTTACAAATGAAAGCGTTCCCTTTTATTTTAGGCTGATTGCACAGTGACTGCAGTTGTCAGTGTTAAAGTTTAATTAGGCTGTTGATTCTGCCGTAGAGACTCACTGCAGGGATTTTTTTATGTATTTACACATTTATGTTCAGTTTTCTTTAGGTCACAGATGTTATTGGAGAAATATTTCTCACTGCTGACAGGAAGGGTTCCCTTTTGTAGCATGTCCGAATACTTTTAAATGTAGAATTTGTGTCCTGCCAACACACGATGATGAGAGACACATTGCATGATGGCTTGTAATGGATTTTTCATTTCCTAGAAAATTGACCTCTGCTTTTGATGAGATGAGTTTTGTTTTTATTATGTTTCTTTGATCATCTCTGGTCTTTTTTCTCTGAAGTGTTAGCTTTGGTGTTAAGCTCAAGTTGAACAGAGGTTAAACATAATGAAATATTCAGATCTTCTTGACAGTAACTGCAGTTTAAAAAAATAAAGTTTTTTAAAAGATTCTTCATAGCAATGCTATGGAAGAACCATTTTTGGTTCCCCAAAGAACCATTCAGTCAAAGGTTCTTAAAAGAACCATTTCTTTTTTACCTTTTTATGGTCTAAAAGACCTTATTCTCATGTTCATTCTCACAAATGTCTATTGTGTCCACCTGGCATCTTGTAAACATGCCTGTGTGAAACCAGCCAATCAAAAGCTTTCAAGGAAGTATTTCCAGTTTTGCGTGCAATATACATCAGGTAGTTTGCAAACAGCTCTTGGGTTTGAGGGGTTAAAAGAAGGTTAAAAGTTATGTTATTTTAAGTTTATCCATTCCTATAATGTGGCTGTTTTAATTTTGTCACTCCAAAGTTATTTATTTACTCATAATGGAACAACATATGTTGAATTAGTGCAAGCAACAAGCCCTAACTTAATTACTAAAAATTAGTCTTCCCTTGATCTTTCCCCTGATGCCAAATCAAATCATCTCCATGGCATTTTCTTTCCTCTTTTCTTTTTTTTCCCTTTTTTCAGGCAATTAAACCAGTGCTCAGATCTCTAAACGACCCAGTTACTTTAATAGATCAATTGATTTCTGAAGGCATCTTCCAGCACGTTTACATGCAGACAGACCTTTCTGCAACAGTCCCTCGTCACAGCAGTTGAAAGCTGCTGCTGTCAGGCTGTTGATATTTGGGAATTTTAATTAGTCAGAGTGTCACTCAGATATCCTTCTGCTGTGAAGGTTGAAGTGTTGTTATGTGACAGAACATTGCTGTTTTGCCACTGAATGCTGCTTTTTATTCCTTTAGGATGGTCATTTTAGTGCTTTTATTTACAGTTCAATGTAAATTAAGACAAACCCACACAATGCTTGACTGCTGAGGTTAGGGAACGTCTCCAAATTATTTAGATAAATTCTTAATCTATTTAAAACTTTGATGTATTTTATGTGTTTGATAACTTATTTACAACATTATCATGAGAATTTAAAGCTGTTTTAACTGAGAGAACGTTTCTGAGAGTCATATTGAACCACCTACCGCCCATGAGCACATCAGTTAAAACAACAACAAAATAGTGTAAACAGTTAACCAATAGCCAAACAGCTACAGCACTAGCTATTTTATCCCAATAGTTAGTCTAGTGAGTTTATGGCTGTTATTGATAATATTAAAGATTGCAGGAATAGTATCAAATCACAATCTATGTTTAAAAGAAGTGCTATCATTCGGTATTTCAAGATGTTCTCAAGGGTGAATTTGACCTTCAGACTACTCTTCCTGGTCAAACAGCCTCCTCAACAGGTAAAGTCAAGTCCTTTTTCATTGAATATTCTGTTTCACTCAGAAATATTATGAAAATAAAATGATTTTGCGGACGGCTTTTCACGTTGACTTTAAATCAGCGCTCTCCTGGGCACGTCAGAATAAAGACAGTACCCTGATGTTGAACCAGTGCAGAGCCAGCCGGCTCATTAATGAAACATAACTTCACCCCATTACCCAGAACATCAGCATGTGTAGAAACAGGTAATTTCCCTACAGTTCCATCCTTCCACTCTTTGTCTTCTCTGATGGGGACGGCAGTTTGAGAACTCATAAAAAGAGATATTAAACTCATGATTCATAAAAAATAGAGAAAAGAGACAGGTGGAGTATTGAGAAGTTTGGGAGGTGCGTGGGGGCAGTTATGTAGTTAAAAAAAAGAAGCCTTTAGGCAATGACATACTGGTACTTAAAGGTGATCTGTTTAATTCTTTGATGTTAAACGTGTTCTAAGTGCACGATACTATGTAGCTTTCTATGGCTTTCTCGGTGGTTACCAGGGCGTTGCTATGTTGCTATGCTAAATCTGATCTCTTAGAAAAGTACCCTGACAAGCCATATTATTTTAGGTATAGTACATGCCAAAACAATTCATAATGAGTTTTAGTACATGCTAAAAATTTACCTCAGATAAACTTAAGTTTACTACAAGTACTTACTTTACTACAAGTACTCAAACAACCATAGCAGCTTTGTTATATAATAGACACACAGGGGTTGCTGTTGACAAGGGTAAATAAGTACAGAAAATACAAGAGTGTACATTTTGAGCTGGAAAGCCTTTTACACACTCAGCACCTGCCAAACATTTGTATTTTTCATCAACCCTCTAGGTAAAACAGCCCTGAAATGACAGAATTCCAATCAAATAAAATCATAAAGGTCTTTTTGCTGCTGATAGGTGCATAGTGTTTGTATGACTTTCTACCAGCCTAGTTGTCGGTCAGTTGTTTTGTGGACTGAAATATTCTCAAAACTGAAGGTTCCGTACAATATAATTAAAGACAGTATGTCAGTGTGCAAGGCAAGTAAATATAAATGAAGATAGAAATGTTGAAGTGTTTGCAAGAAAGAACTTATTATTATCCAGTCGAATTAATAATCATATATGAAAACATCTTGTTTTTGTGTCTTCGTACTGTAGGTTGAAGAAATTAACCTTTAAACTATGGAGCAAATATTTACCCCTACATATTTAAAAGTATATAATACTTTAAAATTTAAAATTAATAAAACCTTAATAACTAGATGTGCCATTATTTAACTGTTTGCATGTATTTTGTGCATTAACATGTGAGTTGACCAATAATTTTAGTACTAGGGTTTAGTGTGGTATTTGGGACAGGGCCCGTGATTTCTTACTGGTGACAGATTCATGCTGGAGCAGATATTTCCCCTTAGATCTCGTTTTTTTCTTCCTGTCTCTTTTTTAGAATGTAATGTATCACATTTTTAGGAATGCACATTCTGCTCTGCTATTAGTCTCTGATTATTTATGGAGCACAGTAGGGTGTCTGTGGTGTTTAATGTTATGCTGGGGAAAAATGCTTTTGCTAACAGCAAGATTTCTTACAGCTTCTGTCAGAACATATGTGTGCA
This sequence comes from Ambastaia sidthimunki, assembly GCA_036877625.1. Taxonomy (NCBI): domain Eukaryota; kingdom Metazoa; phylum Chordata; class Actinopteri; order Cypriniformes; family Botiidae; genus Ambastaia; species Ambastaia sidthimunki. The sequence goes on from JAZGTK010006036.1 coordinate 20,966, forward strand.
TGCTTAAATGTGCACACGCTGGTGTTTAACTCCATACGCACACACCTTCACATGACATGCGGTTAGCAAGCGAATCGGCATGTGTTGTTCTAATACGTTAGAACATGTTGTTCTCATGTGTTAAGAGATAGGAACTGAAACACTTTATAGTAACATGAACATTTACATTTAGGCATTTAGCAGACGCTTTTATCCAAAGCGACTTACAAATGAAGAAAAGAAGTGCAGTTGTCCCCCCCCCTTTATTTTATTTATTTATTTTTTTTAATATGGAAAAAAGGAAAGAAAGAAAGAAAGTGTTAGTGGTAGGATAGGTGCTATTAACTGGGCAGGTGTTGTTGGAAAAGATGTTTTGAGTCATTTTTTGAAGATGGATAGTGAATCCGCTGTTCTGACTGAGACTGGAAGGTCATTCCACCAGGAGGAAACAGTCCAGGAGAAGGTTCGTGACAGTGATTTTT
>JAZGTK010006037.1:0-21423 GCA_036877625.1 Ambastaia sidthimunki
TATATTTATAATCTTCTATATAAATAAAAATGGCTTTTACTACAGCACAGAAATATAATCTGAAGACCAAATTGGTTGAAACACAATATCAAACTTGTGTGAATTAACTAATGGGTATTAACAGTGTCTACATCAGGGGTGCTCAATCCTGGTCCAAGAGGGTCAGTGTCCATCTGCTTAATTTTTAGAAATAAAAATGTCTAAATTAATGAAAATCTTAGTAATATTTGACTAGGCTAACTGCTGTTTTTATTTAACTTGGGTAATTTTTAGTGAGTATATTTTAAACAATGATGCAAATATCAGTACTTACAAAAATGCCATTTATTAAAGGTGTATTATTGATTGTCAGCACAGAAATTAACTATTAACCACAGAAAGACAATTTTATTTAAAAAATGTGGTTAATTGCCCATGTCCAAAATATTATTTTACAAATAGTGACTTAGCACTGTATAACACACTTGTATTCAGTGAAACTCTGAATCGATCTTTCTAGAAATGTTGGAGCCATACTGTGTCCTCACAATTGGCAATAATGTAATATGTGATCCCAGGAACAAAACAAAACCAGTTATCATTTCTGGTATGTAGATGTTGGATGAAATCTGACATCTAAAGAGAATTTTTTTGTTGTTTAGATTGGTACCCAGTTGTTTACAGTGATCTTTGATTAGCGCAATGTCACTAGCTCCTCTGAGGATGTGGGATGTATGGCAATAGTTTTGTCAAAGTCTGCTTTAGTTGCTCCCATGTTAACTGCTACAGCAAAACCCTGCAGCATCTCATCACAGCCAAAACCCTGCATGTGGAGACCAACCACCTGAAAAATATGAAATGGACAAATTACACTTGCAATGTTGCTTTTGGACACAAGCATCAATAGTATGGATCATCTTTTTATTTACAAATATTCTCATTACAATCAACAGAATAGGGTAGGTACAGCAAACAGGTTAAAAGTCTTGTATAATCAAAGGAATGCTTATGCACTCACCTTTTCATCTTTGCCTGCACAAACCATCTTCATAACGCACTGAGTCTTTTGAGTGGTGATGGCATAATACATAGGGGTGAAAGAGGTGGTATAAACCTTCACATTGTCTTTTCCCCAGCTCTTGATTGCTTCATCTATAGCACACATATAGGTGTCAGGGTTGCTTAAAGCATCAGATCTCAACCAAATCAGTCAGTCAAGCTATATAGCAAACAAACGTTGGGACATGGAGTCTACATATGGAGTCTTTTACTGGACATGAATCAAAATCTTAAAATACTGTTCTATATAAACTGTACTGAGGCTAATATATGCATTTGTACATATGCTCACCTTCAGTAAGTCCTACTGTTCCGATAGGTGGGTGACTGAACACAACAGTCGGAATGTTATTATAATCAATTTTGGAATCTGCTATTCCCTCAAACAGTCGGTGAGCAAGCTTTCTGCCAGCAGCAATAGCAACTATCCATAAAAACCAAACAGGAGACATTGAAAGCTTATTATTAAGTGATGAAAATACATTCACTTTTAACAGACGCTATACAATAAATAAACCTAAAAACAAAAAAAGATGAACGGTTAGCATCACAAAATATGTATCATGAACTTTTTTAATGACATTTTTTTTATTTTTTTTAAAATGTGCTCCTACTCCTTGAACTATTTCTACTAATACTTCCTAAACTGTTTCTGAGTGTACTAAAACAAAGTGCACTGTTTAATAAATATTTTATGTTTGTTTATACTGATCAGTAGCATTAGTAGATACAAGTTAAAAGAAAAAAGTTATGTATCCAAACTGGACCTCAAACACTTTGGACCAAACTGGACCTTAAATAAAGATTTGGCTATTGAAATCATACCAGGTGTAAGGAGAGCTTTCCCACAAACATCCCCAACTGCGTAAATGCCAGGACGAGAGGTGTTCTGGAACTCATCCACCACAATGTGTCCTCTTTCATCACGCTTCACACCCTGAAGAACAAAACATCCTCTGGTATTTGCATTATTCAGTGATACATTGACAAACATTTATTACCTAAAGTGGCTACAGTGGTTTAAAGTAATTCTAGGTTACGCTTGCTGCTGAATACAAGACAATAATATTCATTAATTAATATTCACTATTTTTAAATTTACAAAAAGCAAAAACAGAATGCATAGTAGGCATGCTTAAAGGCAGAAATATGCATCTTGACATTTGGGCATTTAAATTCTTTTATGCAAAGTGTGTTATTTCAGCAGTGAAGTTGGCGACTAGGCAAATTGTCTTGTAAAGACTTTCTAATATTCATCTACATATCAAATTTAATTTATCAGGTTTACTGGCTTGACATGTTTACATTTTCATTTGTATTTGGCAGAAGCTTTTTTCCAAAGCAACTCATGTTCTTACATAATGAGAGCGTTTAACATTTTCCAGGGCAATTTTTTGCCCTTTAGACTGTACACAACACTGAGGAATGAGTCTACATTACATTTTTTTACATGACATTTTTTTTACCTTAGTAGCTGACTTTTGACGAGTTTATCTTGTTGACTGCGCAATAATGCAATTGCTAGTGTAAATATGTGTTATACACAAGATTCATATTCCATAAACATCACGAAATGTAAATTAATATTTACTATTTGACCGAGGTTGAGGCCAGCAGTGTTGGGCTCCCTGCCAATAGCCCACAGCAGACAGTCCACCCCATGAATGGTGTCAAACTTCTGCTGTGCCTCCTTGTCATCGGGGTCCTTTGTCACCAGTGTAACAGTGAGGCCTTTATCAGTCTTCTGCACGGACGTCACCTACAACAAAGTATCTTTGGATAATGGTGTCTGCTAAAATGCTTAAATGTATAAACAATATTAGTTATCAAACTTCAGGACATAATTAGATGTAGATGTTAATTGCATTAATACTTAATACCTTAGTATTAAGTTACCTGAGTATATTTCCGTAGGTCAATACCATGATTTTGCAGTTCTTTGGTGCAATTTGAGCTTATCAAGGCATCAAAGTTCCTTAATACCTTGAAAAGAAAAAACAGTCATTGCTTAATTCAGGATATACATGACTGTGGCATTCAGTAAACACACTATAAATTTGACTCTTACCCTGTCTTGTCGAATGATGATAGACGTTTTGGACCCCAGAGTGGAAAGAATACCAGCCATCTCCACTGCAATATATCCAGCCCCAACAATGACACTACGTCTGGGTGAGGATACAGGGATTGGTTACTTAACAATGAGCTAAAAAACAACTATTTTACTAGAGATAGCTAGTAACACTAAATAACTGTCAAACACTAAATAGACTCAGCAATCAATCATCACTTACTTAGGGCAGGACTCAAGTTCAAAGAAACCATCGCTGGTAATGCCTAAACCGGCTCCTGGAATAACAAATGTAAACGACTTAGCACACACTGTGTTACCAAAGCTCAATAACTGTAATGAAACGATGCTGATGAAACAGCTTAACCAGGCAAAAAGAACTTCATGTTTTAAACTCGCTCACCTGGCACAACATCCTCACTGACAGTGGACGGATAGCCTCCAGTGGCGATTAATATATGGGGGGCTGTGTATTTCTTTCCATTGACTTCAACAGTGGGTTCAGGGTCATCAGTAAACCGTGCATAGCCATGAATGCTCTCAATTTTGCCCTGTGTGCAAGCATAAACAGTTTCTTAGTTTTACATTAGACTGAAAAGATTAAGTAAAATTGTATTATATACATATGACCATGTTACATATGCTACAGAAACAAATGCTGGTGCTTTGTGTTTAACAAATTAGATTTTGCTTAAATTTGCAGATTAAAATATAATAAATCAACGTACCTTGTCAAGGTTGTTCCGATAAATCTGATTGAGGCGACTAACATAAGCGTCCCTTTTGCGTTTAATAAGTCTGTAAAAAACAACCAACAAGTGACTTTCAGTCCAGTATTTAATCCTTGAGTCATTGAAAATCTCAACTCTGTACAGGCCAACTCTCATTCACACTATCAGCCTGTCACACTAAAGGTATTTGTGTGCATTTGACAAATCTACTTAAGTGCTAAATAAATAAACCTATACTGGTGTTATTACCACAATGGGGAAAAAAACACAAAGTAGGCTGCAATGAGTTACAACATGCCGGAACATGACCTTCCTTAAAATTCTCTACTGCAAAAGCTATCACATCTTTTTAAAGGAACAGTATCCTTTACAGTTTCAATCTAGTTGTCTAATCACTGGACACAAACAAAAACTTTAAGAATAAAAAGTGGCATCTTACTGCCAGCTGAAATGTGCTTTTGCTCCTTCAAAGCCGTAGTCTTCATGGTCATGGAGATACTCTGCATGGGTGGATGCATTCCACATAACCTAATGCAACATATTATTTTATTATAATGAACAACTTTATTTATATTCACCCATTTGATTTTTAGGGAAATAAAAGTAAAGCAAAAATTACCTTTTTAGGAACACAACCAACATTTACCTGCAAAACAAGATAAGTTTATTGAACTCAGTCCATAACATCACCAGAAGGACAACCACAACATTACGCACAAAAACAACCCACAAAAAGCGTCGAATCTGGAGGCTTCCCAAAGCATCCCGTCCATGTGACCCATATAGTGACCGTTTGTTATGTTTATAACTCGGCCAACGAACAGATATGGCTTTAAGCGAAATGCAAGAGCAAGATGGTCTGTACTCACGCAGGTACCTCCAAGTTTGTGACTTTCGATCACGGCAGCGGTGGCACCGAGTTCAGCCAGCCCTCCGGATCCTCCGCCTATTACCAGAAAATCGAAACGCGTGACGGATTCAGAAGACATACTGCGGCTGAAGAGTCCCGGAGAAAATGACAACGATCGCCGAAGGGTGACAAAAGACGCTCGCAGTCGAGTCAACGGGATTAATATTTCCATAACCAGGAAGCGACCACCCCATTCAACGCAGGAGTTTAACTAATGGGAGGGACGTGAAAGCCTGTGCTTTGTCATTGTGAATTGACACAATAGTGTGTAAATCCCAGAAGCAAGTTTGGACAATAGTCAAAGTTATTCATGAATATTTCTGTCCAATATTATGTTCATCCTGCTACCAATACCAAGTGATGAACTTAGAACCCACTTTTAGATATTTGATGAGCCGTGATAATAGTAAATATTTAAAACAATTACATATTTCATTAAACGTGCACTCAACGATCAAGTGGTGCCCTTATTTATCTGCAGCCGAACCCCCTTTTGATTTTGTGCATTTTAAAGTTAACATGAAAACAGTATACTTATAACTACTATAAAGTCTGTGGTAGCCATGCTGCCCCTACTGTTGTGTTTATAATGTGACGTCAGAATGAAAATAAATGTAGAGCATGCGCGTTTCCACGTGCAGGCCGCGGCAAGTTGTACATAGAAACCCATATACATATATTCTTTATATTTAAGGGACAGTACAAACCCTCATGTTATTCCAGACGTGTTTTCTTTTCTGCCTTTTATGTAACTCAGATTTAAGATGTTAGGGCCTAATAGTCTCAATCACAATTCGCTTTCATTGCATCTTTCTTTTCAATACAATTAAAAGTAAATATTGAATAAGGCCGACAGTTTCTATGTGATGTGAATGAAACAAAAGTGTGATTAAATTTTAATTATGGGTGAAAGAAATAAAGAAAACAGTGTAATGCATTAAATCTCTGTTGCATTTCCGGTGTAGGGTAATTTATAAAACACACTACAGAACAATAGGATGGACATTTGTAAATGTATTTGTATGGTTGTGCTAAAGTGGTTGAAGATTTCACTATTGTGCCCTTGTACAAAGCAATTAGACCAGGTTGCTCCAATAATGCATGGCTTAAATAAAGTGCTAATAAAATAAAGTGCTAATAAAATAATCCTACTAAATGAAAGGATGTAATTTGCGGTTATTGTTAAATTGCCTAGCACAAAGTGGCAAAAATACTATACATGTATGCATGCATGTACACACACACACACACACGTCAGAAATACATTTTTCCATAAATATCTTTTTTTATTGATGAATTGTACAGAATTAAGCAGTTACATCAGGACACATCTTCAACAGAGTAATTTCAATGGTCATTCTCATAATCTGCAGGGTTTTTTCGTTTGCCTTGTTCGTGAACACGATTGCCCCATGTGTAAGTCAGGTACATCAGAACCATGGCTGTAGGTAGACATACAAGTTTAGTTTAACCACTGTTTTACTGTTTGTGTATATATAGTGTATTTTTAATATAGAAATAACAAAAAAATGCCAGCAAGACCTTATTTTGGTCTAATAGGACTTACGTGGTGCAACCTTGAATACAGATGACTTGAATCGTCTCCACACGTTAGGGATTCCCTTGGAAAAGTAGTTTGGAAAAGCCCTTTGTTCAAAGGGAGAAATACTGTAGGTAACCACATGCCTGATCTTAGCCAAATCACCAAAGTGACGACCCATTGCGCCAAGAAAACTAAAACAAAAAGAGGGATGAAAATGTTTAAAAACTTCAAACTTTTCTTTAATAAACATAAAGCACAATAAACAGGTCTGCTTTCCCTTTTGTTGCGTTTTAAATAATCAATCTCGTAAACACACGGACTAACAGGGCACGAACAGACATCGTTAAGACAATAGATAAAAAGGTGTTTAGCAAACCTGAACAATTTAATGCCTGTAGCAGTTATGAACTAATCAATTTAGTACAATACTGATTAATTACATGCAAGTTTAACGTGAAATGAGCAAAACAGGTTGCAGTAAACAAGTACTTTACAAAAATAAGGAGTGTTTCTTAGTCTGGCAGAGAATGAACACAAAAAACATTGACCATTTAGACCACCCTTATGAGCATTGTGTGGCTAGGCTAGCAGGTTTCCGCAAGACCTTGTGTGACATTCATCTGTATCTACTTGTCTGTGCTCAAAATGGTCATCGCATCTTTCTCAAACATACACTAAATTGCTAAATTAAGAGATAATTCAGCATGTGACATAATTAAATTGAAACACGAGTCAGGAAAATGTTTTCTGCTCACCAACCTTACAGCTCTTTAACACCCTTGTCCTGCAAAAGCTTCTGCTACTTCCGCGTGGAACTGTACGTCACATCCACTTCACGTTCCCATTGGCGCGTCGCTCTACTGTTTCCTGGCTATCCAGACACGTGAAGGTCAACGCCAGCGGTGGAACAGGGTGGACGTTGGTCATTAAGTGATATTCGGTAGCGTTTGCTTGTTTATTTCCCGATGGATAATAAAGGAGTAACAGCAGACCCTCAGCTGCAGCAGTTTATCGAGATCGAGTCTCAGAAGCAGAGGTTTCAACAGCTGGTTCATCAGATGACAGAAGTGTGCTGGGTAAGAGTTTTCTCTTCTATAATAGGAAGGATTGTTAGTGTGTTTAAAACTAAACTAGCTGGAGGTAAATCTCCAGGATCGAGCACACCTGATCTGAAGCCATTAGTGTGGAGTTTCTTTGATTGTCATGATGTATTTGTTTTTCAGGAGAAGTGCATGGATAAGCCAGGTCCAAAGCTTGACTCCAGGACAGAGGTGTGTTTTGTAAACTGTGTGGAACGATTCATTGATACAAGTCAATTTATTCTAAACAGACTAGAGCAAACTCAGAGGAGTAAAACATCCTTCACTGAGAGTATGACAGACTAGTGGAGCCTCAGCCACTGCTTGAATGACAAGATCATATTTGAGGCTGTGGCATGTCAACATGAGAACTGTAAGGTAACAGCTATCAAGACAAGATGAAGATTCAATCCTCAAGGACAGAATGTGTTCTGAGGCTATGTATTCTAAAGCAAAAGGATACATGTGCAGTTTCACAGCAAGTCTTCTGTTTTGACATATGTATAGACATTTGCTATTGATAAGATTTTGGTATGTAATATAACACATACTGGAACGTCACCTTTGAGTGTTCTGATTGTATGGATCTGATCTCTGACTGAAATCTGGAATGGAAGAAGCTTTCCTTTCATCTCTTCAGACTACCAGACTCATTGAATACCAAGCCTGCAATGCACTGTCTTACTAGGAATGCTTCAAGATCTTATTTAATGTCTGTTGAAATTGTTGGACTTAAAATAAAGTCAGATAGCACCTGCAGTTATTAATATGATGTGTAAAAATGACCTGTTAGAAAGTAAAAGTACAAAAGTGAAAGTTTTCAGGCTCTTTAAAGACCAGTAAGATTTCTTAGAAACCTTAGTTATTACATTTATTAAAATTCCTTATTGTAGACACTTCATATATAAGACTACAGTGCACTCTAGATGCTCTTATGAATTAAGCCAAAGTAAACTGACAGAGCATAAAATAGGCAGATTGCAAAAGGTTGGTCGTAAAATAATATAGCACTTAATAAGACGATGATGTACAGCAGACGATTATAAACTGTGCTACCACATTTTTTATGTACTCTGCACATTCTTATTTCTCAATAGTGTAAATACAGTTGCAAGATAAAAACTGGCAAAATGAAAATAGCATTTATATATATGTTAATAGTACCTACACGTAAGTGCAAGTGTTAAACAGAAATGCAGATTTCACAGTATTAATGGTTGCTGGAAATGTTTGTACAGTTGCATATACAAAATAGATATTTTATTTATCTTCAATAAGAATTATTGATAAAGTTTTGTTAAGTAATAAACGTGCCGTTGCTCCTCTTATCCGAACTCTCAGGAAATAAGCCCCTTATGCTTCTTTCCATAGTCATATTGCTTTCATACCCAGCATTTCTTTCATCGGTTGGTAGAACAACATAAGCTTGGCTGCGCGTGCTACCTTGAGGTCCCAGTTGCAGATATAGAGGGAGGGAGTCCAAGCTAAAATTGATGTCCTTGAAGGCATGGAGAAGAAAGATGCCAATGATGATGGTAAGAAAGCCGCTGACAGTTCCAGTGACCGCATCAGTTGACATACGAAGCCACTCTTTAAACAGGATGGCTGAACAAGCCATGACGGATGTAGTGAAAAACACATAATAAATAGGTGTAACAATAGAGGTGTTAAATATGTCCAGGGCCTTATTAAGGTAGCTTATCTGAATACTGATGCAGATCACAAGGCATACAAGCAGAGCCCAAAACAACGGCTGTTTCAAAACTGCTGTTCCACCAAACAGCTCTTTAATGCCGATGCCTAGACCTTTAACACAGGACACTGACAGTGAGCCAATCACAGAGCAGATGAGGATGTACACTAGCACGTTCTTCTGCCCATAACGAGGGGCGACGAAGATGATCAGGGCCAGGCTGCTCACAACAATGCAGACAGCAAAAATAATGAATCCTGTAACGCAAGTGAGACAGACAACAAAGATCAGTAGTGACCTCAGACTGTGCTAGCCTTTTGGTAAATTACAACACAATGGTAGCAGGTTACCCGGATCTTTAAGCTTCTCTGCCATGGCGCTGAGGGAAGCAACCTCCTCCTCTTGTGGGGCATGGATCACCATGACTGTGGAGCCAAAGATGCACAGCAAGCAGCCAGTTTTTCCATGGACGTTCAGCCGCTCATTTAGGAAGTATGATGACAAAACAGCACTGAAGAAGAAAACAAGGTAGTTCATTCAAAGCATATTATGTTGCTCAAAGAATTATTAACTCATTGACACTGTAGAGGACAAATTATTCAGACTTCAGTACTAGAGAAAGTACATACTATGAATTTACCTGACCAAAACGCTCAATGCTCCCAGAGGCGTGACCAACGTGGCAGGTGCAAATGCATATGCTGCAAAATTAGCTGCCTCACCCATTCCCACTAAAACAATACATTTTTGTATATTAACACTGAGACAATATTTAATCATTAAGATCCATAAACTCAAACTTTAGTTGCAATTAATATTTAATGACTGATTATAAGGAAGGCTTGTAATTCAGCAATATCATAATGGTAACTCCAATATGTCCATTACATTAAACAAACAAGCTTACTTAAATAAAAGCAAAATTACTGATATATGTTTATTGATATATATATATATTATTGTCATACTTGATATAAGCCCTGCCCACCACAGCCATTCTTTCAGGTATGCATAGCCACCTTGACCTAAGTTTTGAAAAAACAGCTCTGATTAGACCAGCACAGAAGAAAAAGTAAAGAAGGGAAGTTCAGGTATTGTCTGATATGATCCACTGTATTATATTAACCCACCTGCTCTAGTAGAACCTTTCTTCGCCAGTCGTAACAAGCCTTTCTTTTTCAATATAAAACTGGCGCCGATGAAAAGAGTGGAGCTTACAGCAAGTGCCAAACCAATGTAGAAATCTGAGCGATTTGCAGCATCGGAATCCATCTGAATGCAATCGGCGTACAAATATTTTACGGTAAAGATACACAAATTCGACTGTGACTTAAACACACTCAGCTGCCTAGCTAGACAGTATTTTAGACATGATAGACCCGGTCCCAAAATGCTGTCTGGTAGTCAGCCTACTACGTTTTGAAACACAGCCACGGAACAGAAAGGGAAACAGAATCAGATCATGTGACTCCTGCTTTTTCATAGCTAGTTTTCTAAAACGATAAAACATACTAGACAGTTTACTGTGCAACACCCATTACCCGCACAAACACATATGACATACCTAATAATAGCTTTTATTTTTAAAGACCGGAATGTTAAGGAAGTTGAATAGGGAAGGTTTTGGTTGGCGTATTTTAAATGTATTTTACTCTTGCGAGCAAAGTTGCTTTGCGTTATGTTAGTTATTTATTATGATATATATGACTATATTCAAAATACTAAAATTGTCAACCGAAATAAGGTTTAAATTTACAAACCTTCTTATCGTACCATCCATCAGTGGCGTTTTAGTCTCGTCTGAACAAACTTCCTGCTAAAATGTAACTTGGGTTGCCAGATACTCGTTAGATACACTGACTGTTAGTTCTCTAATGTCTGAATGTCATCGTAATTTTATCTTTTCTGTAAATAAAACTCTAAGATCGACGTTACGTTTCAGCTTTTAAAAATGTATATTGGACAATGCGTATAATTAAATACAGAAAAGTAATGAAGAAACTAATGGTGTAGATGAGGCCTTTATTCAATAATAATAATAATAATAGATAAATAATTCTAATTTCAGTTACACACAATTTTTGCTTTTAGTAATTAAGTAAATATTTAAATTTTTTGTACAAATTATGCTGCATTATACCATTAGTTAGCTACTATTCCTATTAATACAGGGTCTATGACACTAGTGATAACAAAGGCACATGATTTGAATGTGAATATATTAATTAAGCATAACAAAAACCAGTAATGCTAGAAACACACTGAAAAATGGGTTCATTTTATTTATCGCAATGACATGTAAATGAGAAAGTCTAGTTTTCAATTAAATATCAGAAAACAACCACAGAAGAGGATGTGGTTTTAACTAAAGCAACATTTACACAGACTGGTAATTTTCTCATAGATGCTGCTATTTTTACCCTAATTTTCTAATGTTTAGTCATGTTGTTTTCTTATAATATCAGTATACAGTCACATCAACAGTAAAAATCAATGTAATTACATACAATTCATACAATCCTGAATTTTTATTGTTATTGTTCTAGCTGTTACAATTAATAATTGCAATAATAAAATAATAAAAAGTAGCTTTTTTGATGAAACATGCTGGGGTAGTTTTATAAATACACAATTACATGCAATGCATTCACATTATTGGGTTTTTCTGTTACAGTCAATTTATTGGGAGGTTATTGTACATTTATATGTGTGTGTATATATATATTTATGTATATAACAGAGAGCAAAAGAGACGAGGGGTTCCTTGCTGTTCCATAACTTTTGCATATGATGGATTATATCCTTAATGTCCAAGGGTTTGCAGTCCAAGAGTTTATGTCTATGGTTATTATCTTTCACATATTGAAGAGTAAATCCTTGATGATTAAGACAAGATCCTGAAAAGTTGGTCGTTCATCTGGTCTCTGTGAAGAAAAATGAGGTAAATGCTTTAATTGTATATATGAGTTCTGTATATATGAATGCTGTTTGTAAATATGATCTGATGGTGTGAAACAGTTTAGTTCACTTTAGTTCTTAGTGATTCCACTACTAGTTTAAGACTTTGTACCTCATGCCAACAGCTGCTCATAATAGAGTAAACTTTGTCATTGGCCATTTGTGGACGATAAAGACGGTAACCTGAAGATATTTTGTCCACTATCTCTGTGTTGTTCCACCGTTCATATGGCATTCTGCCCAAGGCGTAAACCTCCCACATCAAAACACCTGTCCAGTTACATACAATATGCAACATGTAGTAAAACAGTAAAAACAAAGTAAAAATAAGAATATGAAACCAAAGTTTTGACTGTAGGTAAAGGTGACGCACCAAATGCCCAGATATCTGATTTGCTGCTAAACTTGCAGTAATGAAGGACCTCAGGAGGAGACCAGCGCACAGGGAACTTTGAGCCAATAGAGCTGGTGTACTCGTCATCCATAACATACCTGTATGTTGACAGATGGATAGTAAGTCAGGGAAACAGATTGAGCATAGTTTGCTGGACTTCTGCTCTGTTCCTCGCATAAACCTCTTACCTTGACAGTCCAAAATCAGTCACTTTAATGGTTCCATCTGAATCAACTAAACAGTTCCTGGCAGCCTACAAAAAAATACAAATAATGCCATAGGAACCTTTTAAAGGTGCAGTGAGCGATTTATGATAAATGCTGCTGATATTTGAAAATTGACACCTAAACAAACCCACCCCTTACTTAACTGTTCTGGCCTCAAAATAAAAAATATGCAAAATAGGCAATGACTAACAGCTGGTGATGTTACATCCCAACATCACTCACTGCATGCTTGTTTTTTTTATCACAAAATGGTTTGTTTGGGTGTTGATTTCAATTTTTACTGTGCTTTTCAGAAATTACTTACTGCACCTTAAAACATCTCTTCTATTATTTGCCATGGAACATTTGTGATACACGTACCAGATCTCTGTGAATGTACTGATTGGCCTCTAAGTACGCCATTCCCTCACTGACATCTTTACACATCTCAAGGAGCAGAATACTAGAGGGGTGTTGCAGTCCTTCCCGTAGGTAGTTCAGTAAACATCCATTGGCAAGGTATTCTGTGACTATATAGATGGGTCGTTGTTTAGTGCAAACGCCATAGAGCTGCACCAGGTTTTCATGACAGAGTTTCCTACAATTATTCAAAAGAAATACATTATAAATCATAGAAGTATGCATAAATTAAGCAAGACTTACATAGATGATAACATAGATGACCCATATTCTAAGGTATGAACCACTTACATCATGACCTTAGCCTCCTCAATGAAGTCATCTTCAGACATTGAGCCCTCTTTAATCATTTTAATGGCCACGTCATGACGGCCTTGCCACTTGCCATACTTAACCACACCAAACTGTCCGTCGCCAAGTTCTCTGATAAATGTAAGCTGGCGAGGATCTATCTCCCAGGCACCTGGAATAAAAAATAGGTAAAGGAAGAAATGTTAGCACACCATTTTTGTCAACAACACAGTGAGTCAGATACATCTGTGAGAGTCATATGGACAAATACAAACTTACCGTAACCCAGACCTGCAGTGGAGGGAGCATGCCGGGTTCGATTTGACACAATGTGTTTTAGTCTGCTTACCAGACCTGACATAGACCAAAGCACTTGATCAAGCACTTTTACATGCATAATTTGTTGTTTATTTGCATTTGAATAATTACACAAAGGTTTACCTGCTGCATTGTGCTGGTGATAATTGATAAGTTCCGGGATACTGTTAAAATTGTGCTTCTCTGCTAGATAGAACTGGCCTTGTTGAGTGACGCATATGTTGTAGTGTCTGCAGGTGCCAATGATCTCCCTGGAAGTAATGAAAGTTAGTGCCATTTTTCTTGAGATTTATCTCAAGTCAAGTCTTTTATCTCTCATGTTTAATAACAGAACAGTCCCCTAACAATTTACACAGTGAGGAGATTTAATGGAGAAATTTCATTCTCTGCAGGTTGGATTTTCCACTTTCATTGTTTCTGGCTTTGATACATTCACTGTGAGACAAATGAGCTGAAGTGGCTAAATCAAACTTACCCACTAGTCTTTGTGAACACAGATACAGTGTATTTTCCAGTGAATTTGCCAGAGTCCCTCACCAAGAAACCACCATCCTTATTCTATTTTTAAAGAAAACACAGTATATCTTGTATATAATACACCTATACAGTATAGGGTAAGTTCATATATACATTAGAAGCATGGATGTTTTTTATAACATAAAAAACATTCATATGTTCATATAACATTCAGTGATTAATCATGGTAAAACACATTTTTGATTACCATCATGGCTCTGTACTTACTTCTGTTTTCAGTAAATTCTCTGCTTGACTGCGGTTGATATTCTTGCAGTACCAACTACAAGATGAGAGATACAGATTTGTTCACTTAAGACACAAGTCCATCACAGTTAAAATGATTTCAACATCATTTGTGGTTAGACTTTGCTTCTAAGGTTATTTCGAGCTCATGTCAACTCAGACTAGTGTAGCTGTAGTTTCCCACCTTTTGAAATGTATACTCACTCATATTTCTCCAATCCATTTAAGGCCTGAACAATATAGTTACTTGGGATGTATCCTTCATTTCTGTAAACAGTATGAGAGATAAGCACGGTATAATAATGTTTTTCATATCTGAGAGGACATATAATACGGACAGCCCTGATTGGACAGCTAGATCCACCTGACTACCTTTAGCCCACATCCTGTAAAAGTTCTGCCAGATATGCAAATAATTTGGCAGCTGGGTTTATAGAATACCTTCTGACATTTGCAACAATTAGAGTATCAAGATGTCTGTAACACTGTAGAGCAAATGCATCACTTTAACCAAATGAATGTTTTGTAATAAAGAACACTGTCCTTGTTCAGCAGTAGTAGTGCAGTCTCTTACCCATATTTATCTTTTGCTTTAAACCAGTTTGGATCATTGATTTCTAAGAGTGTGTACTCCTCATCCTTTCTCAGCTCTAGATCATGGGAAGCCATTGGTGTGTATTCGTATTCAGCTATGACCGTCATGCCCACACTGAAGCCTGGGGGCTCGGGTGGCTGGGGGGGCAGTGGCCTGGGCATCTTCTCCTAGGCAGGAAGACAACACAGATCAGTCACAGGAGCAAATCTGATGGTACATCATGCATCTATTGTCTGATAGGACAGTTTGGTTACCGACCTCTTCTGGTGTGGGTGGAAGTGGCTTTCTGGAATCCCGCTTTCCGGAACCTCTACTGGGAAACCCTTAAAAAACAGTGTGATATTTACATGTATTAAATAAATAAGACCACTAAATGATCTACAACAATCTGCTAATTCATTTTCCCTCTAGGTCTTGACAGACCTCCATTTTTGGTCTCCAGCACTCTGCAGCCCATGGCTTGTTTAACCTCCTGCATGCAGCACTTCCACATTCCGTCTTCCCAGAAGCAGGGGTGGAATTTCTGCACCAGGTCCTTGTTGAACCGTACTACTTTAATACAGGTATATGAGAAGTCATTTACATTGGGTCAACACTGCGGTTTGCATAGGACTTAAGTTATTTCCTTTTATGCAGTCTACATAAAGCTGGCTTGTTTATTTGACTGTTGGACTGTGATCGTAACCTTGATACCAACTGACCATTTTTTAATTCCTTAATCCACTGTTTTCGAATTTGGTCTGACCTTGCAAATACATACAGGGGACCTTCGTCATAGATTATCTGTGGGAGAGAAGCAAAAGACATGGTCAGTTATATACAGTTTTGGCCTAATGAATCAGCTGTTTTCTTTACAGTTTTTACTTATTTCATCATAATCAACTATTGCCAAATGTTTCCTTTTTCTTCTTTAGCTCAGTTTACAAAGCAATTGATTAGTTTTTTTAATTTTCTTATTTGCTATTTTTTAAGGGTTGCTGTTGTTCCTCTGATTTTAGACTAAGAAGAAAAAAGGCTTCACTTCTGCTCATTGATTCTCACCCTTAAAAAGCTTTTCTGCCTTTTTACTCTCAAGCTTATAATAGGAAACATTTCTACTAGCCTGAAGATCTTAAAACTAGTGTTACACAACCTTAGATTTAAAAGATAACTGATGCTTTCTGCTGAATTGAAAAGGATGCAAAACAATATTATAAATTACAACAATAATAGACACACAATGACTATATATAAATATACATGACTATATTATTTCATAGTGTGTTTTAATGTCTTATTTTTCATACAGGCCCACCTGAAACGGGAAGAGACGATCAGGGGGTGCGTCATCTTCGGGTAACACAACCGCCACACATTTGATCTTTTCAATGTCCACATAACCCTTCAGTCCTTTCCTTTTCTACACAGCCAATAGAACAGTTGTGTTAGAAAGAACATCCACCCCCCAACATTCTATTCTTATGACATATGGACACAGTTCTCTAGTGATTATCTTGGAACACTTGAAACTAAATATTGAATTATTTCCAAAACATCCTTTACTGCATCAGTTTGCTTTCAGTGAAACAGTTCATGTGAAAGACATAAATACCCCTTTTTCAGCATCATAGTCATAGTAGGATATCTTTTCCGTCGTGAGCACAAACAGCCTCTCTTTGAAGTTTAAAGGTGAGGTCTTCTTCTTTTGCTGGGATCGTTTGACAAAAATCTCTTCTAAAATGCTGTCTGGCATGGTTATTTAAATCTGGTGTAATCCTGAGAAACAAAGAAAGAATTATGTTGTGTTTGTTTGAATAAGCTAGTGGTCATAAGGATATACAATCACGCATAGTTGATTATGTTAGTTTACATAAGAGTTAGTGATGAGTAACTCTGTATTGTGATGTTGCTAAATATGTTTTTACTCATTGAAGTTTATAAAGAAGGTATACACCAACTTAAATTTCACTTTCACAAGGTCACCTGTGTGAATGGAGAACAGGCTTCATAAATTTAAAATCACCCTGAGACCAAATTTCTAGAAACGTTCTTAGAACAGTAGTATAACTTGTTTGCAAATGCTACTTGGTTATATATTTTATTTTCAAATGCAATGAAATCACCATCCTTATTAGGTGACATCAGTATCTAAATGCCATATATAGAAAGTATTATGTTTATGACTATATATGTCTACTGCACTATAACTTCTCTGCTCCAACTGGCGATATCCAAAATGTCAGTCTTTTTTCTTTAATAAATAAGTACTAATTGTTTTATTTTATGTTACATCCAGGATTTCCCCATTCAACAAATGATTAGAAATTGTTTGCATGAAGCCTCCTGCCAGTATCAATGACATTCTTTGTTGCCAATATTTCCTCCATCATCCTTTCCTTTTAACATTTCTTCCTGCTCTGGTCTACGCTGGTCTGTCTGAATATCAGGTTCTAATCTTGTACTGTTCTTTATCTATAACCTAGAACTGAAAGTTCACATCCTTTTCTGTTGACTGAGCTCCCTGTTTAGTTCACACTAAGAAGAGATCTTGTGAGCAACATTGTTTATATTTATACTGTAAAAACCTGCTTATACAATGGTAAAAACTGCTTATTAAATTACTGTAGGGGATAATTGGGGAATTTAAAACATTATTTAAGTATTACAAGGACCCCATTGATTTCAGTAAATGGGGCAGGTGAGAAAGTTTGAGTTTAGCATTTGAGCATTGAGCATTTGTTAATCATTTAATTACCTTGTTACAAAACATTAGCTTTAGGTTTAAATTCTCTAATCAAATTTTAGACTAACAAAGTTTTTCTGTTACTAGTTGTCCAGTTTTTGTTTACTCTCCTGACAAGACAACAAGTTTTACTGTAGAGAAGCATTTGGTAAAATTACCTGTCTTTCAGAATCCTCTAAAACAGCATCTCAGTTAGTTCTGTTCCTCATTGCTTTCATTGCCTCCATAAAAAGCTTCAACAGCAGTTAGTTTGTAGTTAAATGCTGAGTGGTCTGAGTTATGTGGTAGGGAAGCTGAACTGCCTATTTTAAACACCATCACAGCATTTCCTGGTTTCTTCTGCTGCCACAACCAACCCCCATTTCAACACTTTTAAACACTTAAAAAAGCTTTGTGATAAAAACATAACCAAAGCAGTGCATAATAAAGTTGATAATGTGCAATTGTTAGTAGACTACAAGCAGTTTAAAACCTGCTCTTGAGAACTTTGACAACTTTTTCAAAGGGCAATAACTTACAAGACTTGACACTGTGGAACTCAGGGGGAAGTTGCATCAGTGTTTCTCTGTGATACAGAGGAAGGGGAAACTCTGTTTGTGTCAGCACCAGCAGTACGAGTCGAGCAGTATGATAAATACTGTTAAGCATCAGGGTTTCTTTCCAGACAGATGTTGCACAAACTTACCAGTAACTACTTAGTTTATACCTCTTAGGAAGATCATAACTTCCTTTATTATTAAGTGTCAGGCAATCTGACCATCCGGCTCTTTTAGGCCAAATCGTTTGTGTAATGTTTATAATGTAGTGACATATTTTAAATCCATTCTTGAAATATTCAACCTAAATTAGCTCAGTTCATAACTTACATTCTTGCTTAGTGACACTGAATTAATTGAAACTATCGTTGAGCAATAGGAACCTTCTAGAATGTCCTGTGTCTATAAGGTTCCTAAATGATAAGTATGTGTGCTGCTGATGCTAAGGGGGTTTGGGGGGGGGACTTGGCAAAATATAGACTGCTACATTAGACTACAATTATCTGCACCTCTGTGGTTTCTTACCAATGCCTCACATTCTGCTTATACACTTTGTGAGACTTGTGTGTCACAGCATTAATATATATCACAGTATTTTAAGCAACGCCGGTTATGTGGCATTATGCTCACTGTTGTTTGTGCTTGCTGTGCACTGCAAAATAGGTTTTGCATAGAATAGCCTTCACTATAAATTAAATTAATAAAAAAGGTTGATGAAGGACACTAGATTATAAAGAGAGTAATGTTTCTTTAGCTCAACTGGTAGAATATAATGGCTGCAATGTCAAGGCTATGGGTTCAATCCCAGGAAACATACATACTGTTAAAGTGTATACACACACTATAGGTCTGCCAATAACAACATCTGCCAAATGCATACATGTAAATAAAATGAATGCCATTAGGAATTTTATTTTACATTTGCATTCCTTTGCATGACTGATAGCCACCTAAATGATTATGTGCTGTGTAAATGCAAAACATAAGATATATGACACAGGATATAAACTGATTATATCTTATCATACGTTTAGCCTTAAAAACATTGTCTGAAAGGGTCAGTAGGACTAAATGGCTTTTGCTATGTATGTGGACATTTTATTTTGGATAAAAGTGTGTTTAGCGTTCTCTCTTTCTAGATATCACAAAGATCCCTATTAATAATATTAATAATAAACCCTTGTAGTAGTGTTTAGCACATTATCGAGAAAAAAAAGGTAAAAGCAAAACATAAAAGATATACAGTACACTAAACCATTCAGAGAAATGTTCTCGTATTAGTTTCACAATGAATTTACCTTTGACTGTATAATGTCATATTATTGCATATGTACTTTTGTCCTGGTAGGTAAATGTGCAAATGTTACCCAGAATACTCTCATTGGAAAAGCCCAATTTGCATGGGTTACAAATTGAATGTAATTCAGTAGTGGAATGTTGGTTTGCTTAGAATGACCATAAAACAGGATGGTTAAACTGTAAAGAGGGCTCAAGGAGAAACACAACATTGCAGAAAGAAAACGCTTGAGAGAAGTTAAAACTCATTAGTTAAGCCATCATACTAATGTGGAGTGTCCCTCCATTACATTTAGCTTAAAGTGACAACATTACTCAACGTCTGCTCAGTGAAATTCTCAGACTATCTTGGTCTTTGAAAGAGGAACCCTAGTTTTCAAAACTAGTTAATAACTATTAAAGAAATGTAAGAATTCCTACCTCAGCCCTTTTTCCCAGTGTGACCTGGCAGCAGGGTAAGATCAGTCTTAAACAGAGCACAGGTTATTAAACTGGACACTAAATGTGATCAACACTGGTCAAAACTCCACCCTACCGTAGGATACACAGTTCCCCTTTTGCTTCCTGCTCATTTTCATACTGTCACTCATGCAGGGCTTCTGTTAACAGTGTCACACAATATGTTGACACTCACATATGTTGTGTGCTACTCAAAATATTCATTTTTAGATCTTTAGTTTGGTTAATCCTAAACCTGCTTGACTGCTTTGATGAAAAAAGAATTATGGATGTATTGTTTTGTCTGTATAGGCTATGGTAATATATAATAGGCTACTACAAGACATTTAAATAGTATAAGAAATTTGGATGATGTTCTATGTTATAAAATTCATACACAAATTAATGTACTTAACATACCTAAAGAATTTATTTAATCTATTTTTATTATGTATTTTATGTGTCAATCACCCATTCAAATGCCACCGAAAATGTACATTTTTAAAACAACATCGCGTTGGTTTCATGTTGTGGCGCAATGTTAAATTCATAAGTGGATGACAAAATTACCCATTTGATCGACTGAATACATATGCACTTCTAAACCACATGGCGGCGCTAGTAGTGTAACAGTTAACACTTCCGCAGCACAGGCATGTAAAATGTATTTAGTTCAATTTAGATTATTTATATATTTTTTATTGCATGTACCATTATATTTCACTTTTTTATTTTAGATTCATAGTTTAAATGCAGTAAGACATACTTATTGGTTTAAGCAACATTATTTATTTTTTAAATGTAATTTTTAAATGTCTGTTTAAAATATACTGGTTATACGTATTAAATGTAATATAAAGGTAGTAATATCTTCTGTGGTATTATAAAATAAATATGTAGAATAATTAATAACTTACTTAAAGGCTTGCTTGGTTATTAGGTGACATCAGATGCAAACTAAAACCTTCCTATCTGGTTAGAAAACATGTTTTCATTACAACTGTGACAAACTGACCACTATCTGAAAGGACCTAAAGAGTGTGGGAAGTTATATAATAATATATAAGTATATAAAATACAACGTTTAGCAGCATATTGATTATTATTCTGTGTAATGTGCTTGTCAAATTATAATAAGAATACCAAAGAAACTTTCACAAATGCTTTATTTGATTTTGAAACAGGACCACAGTGAAAGGACCACAGCTGTCAAATCATTTATGAAATATAAACCCAAGGTCAGTTTAAAAATGTTTGGCAGTGCAACTCTTAAAATTACTTTATAGATCATGGATAGATTTATGATGATGTGTTTCTTTAGTACAGTTTATTTTTAGTGAACTGAAAACATTAAAATAGTGTGAAAACAGAAAGTGTGATTATAAAGGTGTGTAAAATGGTAACTTAGTTGATTGTAAGAAA
>JAZGTK010006038.1:0-16587 GCA_036877625.1 Ambastaia sidthimunki
TTTTTTTTTTTTGGTAGAACTATTTCAGTTTCTTACCCAGAGGTGAGAGGGTAGGGAGCTCCAGTCTTTTAAGCCCAGGGTCCTTGGCCAGGACTTCACGAAGATACTGGCTGACCGAGGAAATAACCAGTTTGTGAACATCAAATGCCTTGGTTTTGCAGGCCATTTCCATGTCAGTGAGGAATCGCTCCTGCCTCATTCGACTCAGCTCCTCCAGCAGAGCAGATCCATGCAGGGGGCGAGTGAGCTCGCTGCCTAGGCCAAAACCCCTCTCCCCTGGTCGTATTACAGGGGGTGGCAGGGGAACCCCGTTGAGTCGATTCAGGTGCTCAACATTGAGAGGAACCTCCAGCTTCTTAACACCAGGCTCTGGCACCAACACTCCGCTCTCAACTGCTGTCGGTTCCGGCATGGCTTTTTTAGGGCGTGATGCCTTCTTTTTGGGAGCCATTGTAATGTGTAGGCTGGTTAATTGTTAGATTTCTAAATAAATGACAGGCTAACAATGCAGGCTGACTGATTCTTGAACTGATATTCTGTGCCAGTAGACTCAGTAGTCAGAATAACCCAATATCACTGAATAGATTCACCTAAATTGTTGTTTTTCAAAGGTCTTGACAGAGCACTGTTGAAGATACTGCTTGGACAGACAGACGCACTACACTTGCAAACAAACAAAGAAGAGCTTGATCAGCTTCAGCACATGGTACCTGGAAAGAAACAGTACAATAAATTATAACATCATGGTCAACAGGGATGGGTTTACACTACATCTCAGCTTACACTTTTTTAAGTGGGTGATTGACAGGCGCATGTGTTTCCATAGTTCCCAAAAAGGATGGCAAGGTTGTAAATTATTACAGGCCAGTCTGGTAGTTGATAAATAACAATTATAACTTCTAACATCAATGTATTAGAATTAAATAATTAAAATGTATGTTTTAGGTGTCACCACTTTGTGACTAAAAATGTTTTTTCATAGACTGTATTTTCATTCACTCATAAAAACTGTATTTATAATTACGTATTTATTCGAGACCTGAAAAAAAAACGTTGAAAACATAGTATACCACACTGCTGTCGCTGGTTGATGTTTTATTAATATGCATATATATTAACGTAATAGTGGATATAATGTACATGTGTATTGATGTCTGACTCTTATTGCAGTGTGTAGTAAAGAATGTGGTTGTTCTAAAATTAGCAATCCTCTCCCATCTGCAAGTTATTATAGTCATATAAATATATATGTGCACATTGCCGGACACATATTTAGTTACATAGAATGTAACAGAGCACATGCAAAAGCAGGTTATAGTTCTTATTTTCTATAATTACGCTTATTTTTGTGGATTGTTTTCATTTTTTGCACTAATAATGTTTGTCTGTGTCTGTTTTGTGACTGCATGGCTGTGCTAGCAGAACAAAAACAAAGCGGTCTCCACGTAATCACGCAAACAAACAAACATGATTAGACTGCGACAGACAGGTGCGCTTCCATCTCTTCTAAAAATATTCTAAAGGCACATAGAAAGAATGACAGGGGCCATGCTGCTTAAATTACCCTCACACTGTCAATTATCCCCTCCCTCTCTCACCCCCAACTCACCCTAAAGCCTTGTGCCACAACACAAAGGTTTATCAGTGTTTTAAAATCAGATGCAGTTATATGTGTTTTCTATTCAAGTGTTAATGCATCTGTTTTTGAGGGGCAGATATGACTCAGTCCTGTTGCTCTGAAAGCAAAGTGAATCCACCTGTTTACCATGACAACCCTTTTCTCCAGGGTCAAAGTGACACAAAAGAACTGCCTTTTTCGTTTTAGCAAAAGGTGTTTAAAGTAATAGTAAGAGTTATGTTAAAACCTTACAATGGAATTGAAAGAAAACTACACACTGTGTGTGTGTGTACATATATAACAAGAAACTTGTATAGTAACCTGCTAAAATCTGAACATTATGCCATAACATAAGTTAAATATTTTTGGTACACTTATTAATATTTGGATTAGATCTGTGTTTTGCAGCAGATGGTTAAATAATTGCAGGAGTGTTGCGACATACAGTCATAAAGCACAAACAGGACTCCAGTCTGCCAGTGTCACCTCCTTTAAATGACACCACAGCAGCTGCTGGCCCTGGATGGGCTATGACATACACACATAAGCACAGCACATTTGCAGCTATTTACAGCGAGAGTTATAAGCAGTGAAAAATGCATGGGGGAAATTATCAATGGCTAAAATAATTTAAATTATCACAGCAGGACATCAGCAAACCAATCAGCATATTCTAATCAAAGTCAATCACATACTTTCTGTTATTCTGTTTTTAAAATGCTATTTCCACTTAAATCAATTAATTTCTTAGTAATTCTATAGTAGCTCATTAAAGCTGTAATCTGTAACTTTTTTGGGTTAAATGTACATGACATGTCAGTGTTTAAAACAGTCTCCTAACCATACCCCAACTCGCAATGGTATGTTTATAATAATGATTTATAATTTGAGCTGTCAGGTCTGTTTTTCCAGTAAATGCCAGTTTGGCTTCATTTGACCAACATACCTAGTGAGTACATAAAGTAACCTGCAATTTTATCTTTTAAACAGAGATGGCGGTAGAGAGGTTACAGATTGCAGCTTTAGCATAGTAATAAAAAAGTGCAATGATATTGCCAAATGCAGGTCATGTACTGTATATAGATTTATGTTTATTTATTGTCTTGTCCTTACCCTAAAAAAGTTTCTTTAATAGCTTGACAAGTCCCACAATAGTTTGATAGTCCCACAATTATTTTCACATACAGTAAACGTTATGAATGTTTATGCATTCATTATGATATCAATGAATACTCTGTCATTGTGGAGATTTTGAATAAGTCATTTACGTGACCCATAATTTCAATTAATACCGGAATTTGTAAACTGTATACATATTAGAAATCTGCCCCAGATAGTTTAATGAAAGTCTACTGGTAATTTTGTCTGTCTCAATGAAAAATTATATGTTCATGTGTCTTGATCTGGTGCTGTAGTCATGATGAGGTAAACAGGGGTCAGGAAGAAATTGTTATACTTTGTGTACAGGACACAGGGGATCCAGACTCAACAGAGAAAGATAAGATAGAAAGAAACAGCTGTCACAAGTGTGCCTAAAAGCTAAAGGCTTGGCTTCTGTCTTTAGTCTGAAATGCTGTTGTGTTGTGGAAACTCATAGTAAGCATTTGCATCCTACCTCCAACAACTTTAACATTCCTGCTGGTTATTTATAGATAGTGAGAAACAACCCTCATGTCATTCTGTGTATTTGAGTCTGATCGTGGTCTGGTTAAATTTAGACCCTCTTCACTACAGTAGGATGCCTTTGATAAGACATTATAAGAGCCTGTGTTTGGATGGTCAGTTGTTGGCATGCTGTCCAAAGTGCTATTCAGCTGTCTGTAAATGAAACTATATAGTGTCAGTATTTAGAACATGTTTTGTTATAGGAAGTTTGTAAAATTAAATCATGCATTTAAAGTAGCTCATTTAATCTACTGTTGCTGTCAAAACATTTATTGTCTAGTCCTCACTATCCAGAAATGTTACCATTATACCACATCTATTATAATATTTCTTATATAGTTGATTAAAAAATGTACAATACAACAAATCCAAATAGACAACTAGCAGGAGCAAAAGCATGCAGTATGTATGCCTATACAAAATTTTAATGTAAAAAAATCAATTGCATTTAATTATGCTTTAGAACAATAGGTCTCTGAGACCCCCCAAAGAAAAGTAGAGTAACATTTGTCATGTGTGATAAACGTGGAGAAAGATTAAATGTAGCTTTTCTCATAATATTAATATAAGTATTAACTTATCGATCTGATACTTATGTTTTTGAGCTATATAAAGGGGTCTTTCTCGGACCTCACGCAGAAGGTCCTTTGGCACATTAGTCTAGAAGTATTGTGCCCTCTTCCCAATGAAAAAACATTAATCAAAAAGAGGTATAGAGTTTTTTTTTACCTGTGTTTAGATTTTATCTTCTTGCTCTACTTTGTTGTCCTTCCTTGTTCTCTTATTCGGTTTCTTTCAATTCTTGAACGCACACAGTTTTCTTTCTTCTTTGTATTCTGTCTGTCTGTCTGTCTGTCAGTCAGTGCTCTGTTGGCAACACGAGTTAATGGAAAGCATGGACCAACCAAAGCTTTGTAACCTAAACCTACTAGTCCCCAACTCCACCTACATCTTCATGTCCATATAGAGCCATGCACCCTCCTCAAAGAACACTGTCCAAATCCAGCTTGCCCTCACACTTCTAAACTGATAGAACATGATATTTTTATACAGCCTCCTCAGGATCTGGTCCATAGCCACAATAAAACATCTTCTTTACTTTTCAGATGCCATGAATGCACCATGTTTTTGTTGGGATAATTTTTTTGTATTGTATTGTTGTTTGTATGTCATTGTCTGCTTATACTCAGTATATGTCTCTTATCTGTGTAAAGATGCTCAGACATTTGGTTACATCCTTGGCCAGGATGCCAAATATGTATTGAAGTGCCATTACACATTTGAGGAGTCAAATTTATGGAGTCAAAACTGACTCCTGCCAAATGTGTAATGAGATGTCCTTAAATTTGAATTTAACAAATTAAACCATTTCATACAAATCACCTTACGTGACGTTATTGGCTTATAAGCATTAAGCAAATGTTTGAAAAAAAACCCAACACACTCAAACAAATAAAAACTGACCACTTTATAGGGCTTCCCCAAGCAGACTGTGTGTCTGAGATAAGCACATGCTGATGAATTATAAAATCTTTCACAGTATAGAATGACCTCACTGTGGGATTTTACTGCCTTTATGACAGCCTAATGACGTGCTTCCGGAATCGCCATTTGGAGTGACGGAAGTTCGAAGCAGACTGCAACAACAGCAGGTCTCCACTGCTGCTGTAAAGTGGCTTCTGGGCAACATGTACCAGCTTTAAACATGGCGGAGGAGATTCTGGAAGCAACCGAGAAGTTGCAGTTACGGCTCACAGAAAATGCAGAGCCTCGCAAGGTAAGAAACCTTTTCAGATCTTTCTGTAAGCGAATAATGGACATCGATTGTTCCACACCTTTAACGACTGCGTTATAATCGCTTCTGCGAGCGTTTATCCAATGGATCATGAAACATTGCTACCCAGAAAGCCCACGTATGATGATCACAACAGTAAAATACCCTTAAATTAAGTGTTGAATTGATCGATCAACCTGAGTTAGCTTTGCCTCGAGCCTTTTTGCTTTTAAAAATGCCTCAATCTTGGCTAGCACCGACGATACAATCTGTCTCAAGCCACTTTCCTAGAACCTGGTGTCCAATTATCAGAAATGACAACCACAGCGATTTAATATGCCGCCCGTGACAGATGAAGACAGGCCGCGAGACGCGAGCAATTCATCGGGGTGCTTGTTTAGACACGGAAGATGTTTACATTAGCATGGAGATTAAATACACATATTGAATAGTTCTGGTACAGTTAAGGCCGTGTCTCAAAATTTAAGGCTTCCAACGTAGATAGCATTATTGGTCTTTGTTGCGTTCTCAAAATGATGTCTAGATAGGCATCTTACTGGGATTTGAGAAACAGCCATATTGTCAGGTCGAAGCAACTGCCTGTTTCTGTGTAGGCCACGACGACACTTTGTGTGGGCCCTTAAAAGTGGTGGTCATGCACTTCAATATTTGAGTTGGTAATTTTAGTAATTGTTAGATACTGTACAACCAGCTAATAACTGGTAACCTGACTATGATTGGCCCTACGATGATT
This sequence comes from Ambastaia sidthimunki, assembly GCA_036877625.1. Lineage (NCBI taxonomy): Eukaryota > Metazoa > Chordata > Actinopteri > Cypriniformes > Botiidae > Ambastaia > Ambastaia sidthimunki. The sequence continues at coordinate 5,812 of JAZGTK010006038.1, forward strand.
CAATATTATTGCCTCATTATTATTATAATTATAACATTATTATCGTGTTCTGTGTCTTCACTAACTAAATTTACCAAAAAATATTGTGTTGCTAGTTGCTAGTAATGCTGTGTATGTATCAAGGTAGTAACATTGTTTAAAGTGCCTTCAAGAGTCATGTAAAAACAATGATAAATTAATATAATTATTTTAATGTATATAATTTAATACCATGGTTTATATTAGTACTATCAGTTATTTTCACCGCTGGAGTATTTGTTAGTTGTGACTTTTGTGTATGCGTCAGGGTACGTTTAAATGTTTGTGAGATCCATATTTATAGTCTTTCGTGTTGTTTTGTGTAGCTTCTGAAAACTCTCAAAAGGCTGTCAGAGCTGCCCATGACAGTGGACATCCTTGTGGTAAGATTGTTGTTGTTCAATTTTCGAAAGTACAAATCTTGGCTTGGTCTAAGACCTAATGTAAATTCGCTTGTTCTCTATGACTTAATTCAGTTTCTTTCTCTCCCATTCACACAGGAAACTGGTGTTGGGAAGACTGTGAATTCTCTTCGCAAACATGATGTTGCCGGGGAGGCCGCCAAGATCCTTGTGGCCAAATGGAAGAAGTTGGTTCCAGAGAGGTCTGCAGAAAGGTAAGATGTACGATAGTAAGACAGGGCCAATATTTAGTGAATTTATTAATTTATTAGATGAAAACGAAATAGCGTGATTTCCCACATAGAATCTGATCTCTAAAGAGGCTTTACGAAATATTCCACAACGATTTGCTGCTATCAGAAACATCAGTTGTGGGCTTATCCTGCAAGATTTAAATCTCAGTATGTTTCATGTTTATCACAAAAGGCCAAGCGTAAAGGAGGGGCGCTCTCACTCTCGCATTAATGAGTCTCGAGGGAACAAGCAAGCCAGGGATCGGTCCCGAGAGGAACCACCGCTCATGAAAGAGGACCAGGAGATAGAATACCGACACGATTACTCCCCCTCCCCTCCGCAGCACTACAGCTCCCCGGACAGGCACAGCAGTGCAAGGGAGTATCAGTCGGATGAATATGAAAGCCCTGAAGAAGAGGAGCCAGAGCCCAGTCCCCCACGAAATGAAGTGAGGCACAGTAAACCACACAAAGAGTCAGTCAGAGAGCACAGCTCTCAAGATGTCAGAGATCAGGAGAGACGGAAGCATCGCGCGCAGGCTGCGGGTGGGGACGGCAGCGAGAGGAGGACGCACAGAGCCGACAGAGAGCAACAGGGTGGCATGAGTCACAAATCCAAACATGAGCGACATTTAACTTCGCATGAGGGCAGGAGAGAAAAGAAGGGAGGAAGTGATGGTAGGAATGACTTTTGTTGTTGCTGACGTGACATTAGTAATGTTGTAACCAGGCCCACATAGAATATGTACACAGAGAATTCCAAAGAATTTCACTCTGTCGCCTCGTACGCCTATGTAATATTTTAGCTAATTTGATAATGCTTTCAGCAAATTAGACTCAGTTTAGCATATTTTACAATCGTGAATTGTATTTTACAATTATGATTCCCCTCGTTATGCCCTGTATATTTTGTGTAAGTCTGTATTTGTAAATGTAAAATCCTGTAGTTTGTTTTACTAAAATGCCAAAAAGAAATTCTGTTTGGGTCTTGTCAAACGACAGCTGCCTCAATCTCATTTGATTGTTCTGTTTAGTGATATTACTGCCATGTTCCAAGACTTACAACTTGTTTTTGTTTTGCATAAAATTTGAGTTGTTTTTATTCCAAGTTAAAGATTTTGTATCTCGGACACGCTAACTGAACTCTTTTCTTAAAGGAAAATCCAGAGAGAGAAGGGAAGTTCCAGAGCAAGTGGAGGAGGAGAAGGAGGAGGTGTACGAGACCCCCACCATGTCTTTCGAATCCTTTCTCACATACGATGCCCCAACCGCAAGCAAAAAGAAGAAAAAGCAGCCATCACGACCCACCCAGCCTCCTGCCTCTGCTCCTTCTGTTTCCTCCAAGTCTAGCAGAGCCAACGGGACCAGTAGTAAACGCTCAGAGCCATCCTCGTCCTCACTGACCACGCCGACTGTTCCAGAGAAACGTAGGAAGGTGAGACAGCACCTTGGAATGTAATGTGACAAGCCATTTCTGTAGTGTTATTTGCAGGTGATCATTTGCTACGGTGGAAAAACCTGCATGGCCTTATTCGTGTAAAATCAGTCATTTGAATAGTGTTTGCTAGATCAAGAATGTGTTTTTTTTTTTTTTTCAGTTTTGTGTGCTAAATGCATTAGATGGTTAGTGAACAGACTCTTGTGGTCTTTTAAGTGTTTTGTCTGAGGTTAAGACTATGTGGAAGATTTTCTCATCCAGCACTTTACTGTAGGTCGTGGATGTGGTTCCCACTTTGCCTGATATCCCATTGCCAGCCATCCAGCCAAACTACAGACCGCTACCCTCCATTGATTTAACTCCACTGTCCCCCCAGAGACGCAAAGGTATTTGTCACCAATGCAGAGACTTTATTACTCTTATATTGAAGTTTTAACTTTTTTGACCAACCCTAAAGAAATGCTGAATATGCCTTTATCTCACAGTCCCAGTGTCATACGATGAAGAAGATGCTGGCTGCACAGGCCGAAGGCTTAACTCTAAAATGGTGGTGTACTCTGGCTCCAAGACGGCCTACTTACCAAAAATGATGTCCCTGTATAAACAGTGCATTAGGGTCCTACAGAACAACATTGACTGTAAGGTTTCCACCATTTAAAGCATCGTATATCATCACTTCTGCAGAATGTCATCTCTGATCAATTGTGTTTAATAGCATTATTGTTCACACTGTAGTGAAAAAGTGCTAATTAAGTCTGATATAACCTGATTCATTAATTCATCATAACTTAAATAAATCTGAATTCTGAATCAGCAGTTTTACTGATGTTACTCATTTTCCTTCAGCAATTGATGAAGTGGGCGGAGTACCGTATGAGATTCTGGAACCGGTTCTGGAAAGATGCACTCCTGAGCAGCTTTACCGGATTGAACAGTGTAATCAGGTATGTGTGTCATTACACACACATCTGCAATGCAAGACACACTACACACTTCGACATTTCACACTAGCTGTGTCATTGTCTGCTTGTCTATGAATAAAAATGTTCTGTAATATTAATGAATATAAATGTGATATAAATGTTCTCTAAACATCTAGAAGGGATGTTTTTACCAAAAAATTGTTTACACATAATAAATCAGACATTTTCATGCTCAATAAATGAGATTTTACCTTTTATTATCAATGTCATTTTTTATTTTTGTTAACCGTTTAAAATCCTGATGTTAAAAAGAGTAAATGCACATGTTATTTTGTCTGAATTTCTGAATTATGAAATGAAGTCAGTATGTTTATCTCAAAGTTAAAGGTACATTTCCTATTGTACATTCTGCAGAGGTGAACAACTTTTTAATTATACATACTGTACGTATTCTCAGTATTTCATAGAAGATTCAGACGATCTGTGGGCAAAACATTGCCAGCGGGATTTTAAACACTCAGTTCCTCAAGAGTATGAATCCTGGAGGGAGATGTATCTCCGGCTCCATGAGGAACGTGAAGAACGTCTGCGCAAGCTCACGATGAACATCAGCTCTGCACATGCAAACAAACCTAAAGGTACACGGACACACACTTTATTTAATGCAGTGAAATAAAAGCTTACATTGTTATGTTTTAAATGTATTAATATGTATGTTTTAAATATATGTATAAAATGTAAATGAAAGACTGTTTACTTTCTATAGCGTGTTTATATACCCACTGGAATAAGAATGGTTTAATTATGGTTGAGGATTCAGTGAACAGTACTCATGATTGTAAGTCAATATTTGTGTATTTATTATAACAGGACGGCAGGTTAAAATGGCATTTGTCAACTCTGTTGCTAAGCCTCCCCGTGACGTTCGCCGTAGGCAGGAGAAGTTCGGCATTAAAAACGAATCTACTAGCACAAGCGCTGCTTCTCCTTCCCTCAAGTGAGTGAAAGCTGCTTTAGTATTTTGAAGCCAAAATAAAAAACAAGTTGGTAAAACAAGTTTCAAGCATGATGATGATTTTTGATTCTCTCATACACAGGATCAGACCTGCATCAACCTACAGCTTCCACAGCAAGTCCAGTGATGGTGGCCAGTCTTCTCACAGTAGTCCTCCTGAGACCTCCTCCCGCCCATCTGCTCCCAACAGCGCTGGTGGCCACAGTTCCAGAGAAAAACCACAGGTCAAAAGTGAGTCAAAAAGTTAAATTGCCTAATCTTTGTTAGAAAGATCTCATCTCTGCTGATTTCTCTATATATACATTAGCTTCTAAAAGTACATTTTCTTACAGGGAAATGAATGTTTTGCATGTTCACCACATTTAACATATTAAAGAGATGATGTTGATAATCTTGTGTAGCTGGATTGCTTTGAACTGGTTGTGCTTAAATATTTCACTTTTTTTAACCTTTTTTTTTTTCCAGAAATTGCTCCGATGATGGCTAAGACTATCAAAGCGTTCAAGAACAGATTCTCTCGGCGGTAAAGGGAAAACCATGACTGAATTTGTGTTTGAGAAAAGAGAAAATCAGAGGGAGATAACCATTTTTTGCTGTAATGCTTCATAGGAAATGTGCAATGCCCTCTCACCTCTTATGTTGTTTGCTTTTTAATGTGATCAGTACAGCTTACAGGAAGCAATCATGAAAATATCTACATCAGCAACCAACCACACCTGATTATGTTATAGCACGTGGTCCTTTGCGTCATTCTCAGATGAACAAACACAGCAAACTAGTGGTACACTACAGATTGCCATGAGAAACCACAACCCCCGAATCACTGTTATTTGTTTATTTAATTGCTTACTATAATCATTGCATTGTCAAGGGACTTAAGTATATGATAATTTAGAGTGAGGAAAGAATGAGATGTAAAAAGTTCAAGGACTGTACACTTCCACACCATCATATATTTATTTTAAATATTTGACCTGGCAGCCCTGGACCTTGCCTTGAATGAAAGATCATGAAGTCATTTTTAATAGATTTTATGAAGTGTTGTATGGACATTTTTAATAAAATTCATGTGTTGCTTTCACGGTTGTTTTTCATTTCTTTACGACTATAAACATTTATATAATTTTATATAAGCATTTAACGCAATTTCTGTCTGTTTTAACACAGATTGTTCGTTGCTGTGTGTATCAGTTGCTTGTATCCGCTAAATGTTTATACTTTCACTATGTACATAATATAACCGCAGATGGCGCAGATTTCTCTCACATTTACGATGATGCGAAGTGACCAATCATATGCCAAAACGTCACAAGAAGGCGACTCCAAACTCTGTTCCCTATTGGTTAATCTCTTTTAGTGTTGTGTACTTTGCCACTTCTACCACCTGTGCCACTGTACAGGGGGTTTATATTTTGCTTTTTGCCGTATGTGACAGAACCTGCTCGAGCATTTGTTTTCAGCACTGCATTAAGGGTAGTTTACTGCAGTCGTGAGTGATTTTGAACTTTTCCCGTTTTTCTTTGGTTGAAATTGCAAGTTCACGCTATGTCTGGACACGGTCACGGCCACGGCGGTGGACACAGCCACGGTTGCTGCGAATGCGAACACGAACCAGCTGAGCGAGGCGTGGAATATGAGCTGTACAGACGCATTGACATAGAGAAGCTCCAGTGCTTGAATGAAAGCCGAGATGGAGACGGTAAACTGGTGTTCAAGCCTTGGGATCAACGCACTGACAGGGAGAAGGTACCAAGTAATCTAGCTAGGCATTTTAACAGGAGTTATTAATTACTTAACTTGCTATTTACATGCTCTATGAATTGGAGACGACTGTGAAATATTGGACCGCATATAACTAAGGTTGTTTTAAAGTACGTCTCCCTTTTTTTCCAGTTTGTTGAAAGTGATGCTGATGAAGAACTGCTGTTCAATATACCGTAAGGCTATGCATCGCATATCGCATTTTATATTTATTGCATTTACGGAGCAAGCAAAACTGATCCCCTCGGACACATTTCTCTGTATATTACTAGTATAATTTGATTGCAAGAAATACGTCACCAAGAATAGAAATGCATTGGTTATACTGGCAGGTTTACAGGTAGCGTGAAGCTGAAAGGAATAATTATGTCTGGAGAAGATGATGAGTCACACCCAGCTGAAATAAGACTGTGAGTGTCAGTGTCCCACTGCAAAATAACAAATAAATGACATTTTGCAGTGTCATGTCTTGATGTTGCCATTTACACGAATGAGAGGTTTTTTACAAGGTAACTTGGTTCCTTTTTAACAGGTACAAGAACATACCCCAGATGTCATTTGATGACACAAGCAGAGAACCAGAACAAGTGTTTCGTGTAAACAGGGATCCACTGGCTGAGCTTGAGTATCCAACTAAGTAAGCAATTCATTTTACTAATGTAAATATGTATTCATTAGCTTATCACCTTTCACATCATATTTTAGTCATATTACAAACTTTTACTCTTCATCCCCAACATTTTGTATAGAATTGCCAGATTCTCCAATGTGCAGCACTTATCTATTCACATACCTCGAAACTTTGGGGCTGAATCCACTCGTGTGTATTACATTGGGTTGCGGGGAGAGTATACAGAGGTTTGTACTGGCTCCTTCATTCATGTATATGTCAACATAGCCTGCAGTAACAATGTACCTTTGTGGCATTAAAAGAAAGAAGCACAAAATACTTTAACACACCACGTTTGACAAGAAATAACAAGAAATGTGTTTAAATGTTTTATCTCATAGCTTTTGCACCATATGCAGACCATTTAAAAACAACATTTAACAAAATATTCTGTTGTAGTATATCTATAAAGTTACTTGTTTGAAAGAAAATAGGATGAAGAAATCAAGATAGATCCGCATTTTTGCCACCGCCTTTAATAATACCTTTAATAATAATACCTAATACCTTTATCTAATACATTTGATCTTTTTTAGGCTCGCAGGCATGAAGTTACAATCTGTAACTATGAAGCAGCCGCCAACCCAGCAGATCACAAAGTGGAGACCATCACCCCTCAGACACAGTTCATATCATGACAGATGAAGAAATGGGAATCTTACGCTTTCTGTGTGAAACAGTAAAAGTGTGCATGAATTTTGATTACAGTGAACTGAGAGGGCTTTATGGGTTGAATATTCTTTGATGTGATTAATAGGGATTTGTTTATTTACGAGGGTTTGTTCACCTGCACTTTTGCTATTGTGCCAATAAACAATAATCATATGCGCATTATTTATTTATGGTTATGTCAAATAAATTAAATATCTCTTACATCAGGGGTTCAACGAGCAAACAGAGAAAACGACATCTAGTGGATACATTTTGTATTTTGTTCTTGTTTGGATTTGATTGTTTGAAATGCAAAGGGCGATTGGTTCAGAATCACTTATCACTTCATATTTAAAGTATTAGACAATTTAAAATAAGTTGTATTACGATGTAAACTGAAAAAAACGAACTATTGGTCGAGGCAAGAGATTTTTCAGCAACTATAATTTCGGTCCATAATTTAAAATCGGAAACGTTTGCACGCGGTTGAACGAATGAGGTGACGTCACGCCGCGTTGTCTCCGCCTCTCTCCGGCAGAAGGAGCGGAAGTTCCGTTGTGACCTGGGATAGCAAGCGGTGAGTTAACACATTTGTTGCAGTGGGCCGCTGTTTATAACAGTTATTTTCTGCCTTTAATCTAAAACGTAGTCTACCCTGACCTCGGCTTTATCGATCGTTATGGAAGCGATAGCTTGCTGTTGAGCGGCGTTATGGTGGGGTCATATAGGCGATAGATACGGATAGCTCCATCTATGAGGCTGTGGATTCATTGTGAGAATAATGCAGGCGAAACAGGATTAGACTGCGATCATGTCGCGCCAGTATTTATGAAACGACCTTGCAGATTTATCCATACATTTATCCGCGCTTATATTTTGCCGTGATCTAAAATCTTAGCTAAGCTTCGCCCCATTTTCTATTCTTTTCCTGCCCACCCCTTTCTTCCTCTTCATTTTGAATATCAAATGATTGTGGTTTTCATGTACACGTTTTAAATCTTTATCCGTATTGCGGTGCATTATTGCACTTAGTCAGGCATTACAGCTGATCAATACAGTGTTTTGTTAATGGAAACCAATAAGTCGCGCTATAATAACAGGGGTGGATAAAGTCGTGATTGAAAGAGAAAGTGTTTTATATGCTTTGCGACGATTATAATCATTAATGTAATGATATCTGCCTGGATCCGTACTTTTCCAAATCATGTTTTCTTTTGGTATTAAAACTAGGTAGAGCTCAGTGACAGGTGATTTGATTAAAAAAACTGGATAACGTATTGTGCAGTATTTAAGCTCAGGAAATCGGAGTGACCCATTGAAGTGAGTCAGGCTGATAAAGTTCTTAGAAACACTTAGGGCTGAAACTTGTGATATGGCCACTCACAGAGGAATGAAACCATTAAATTGGAAAGTTTTGCTTCCTGCAGATGTCAAGACTCAATTTCACAGTACTGTCATGTGGTTCCAGGAAAACAGGGACCCATGGTTTTCACTTAGGCTACATTAGAAATTGTTTTCTTGGAACTCATTAAGTAGATGTTTGCAAGTACAAACTTGTGATCCACAGAGCAGAGACTAGAAAGAACTTTTCAGTGTGATAAACACACATCAGTGCTTACCCATCGGCTAAATCCCTCTGTTTTTCTCTTTTTACAAGCCCATTTTTACCATTCACATTGTTCATTTTCTGCAGGTGTAATAGGGCACATATAGATTTATAGATTAGCATGAATTGCTTTGCTAGCTGACATGAATGTACCAGCAATGGTAATTAAACCAAATTTTGTTAATCATTCTGCAGCCTGCTGACACTTCTTTCCCCATCACTGGTTCGTATCTTTAATACCCAAGTATTTATCCAATATTTACAGCCTGAGCTTATGTATTTTGTCATTTCATCTTGCATCAACATGCTTTACTGATCTTTTTGTCCGAACTCTTTGGTATTGTATTGGTTTTAAAGCACTCCTCACATTGTATGTGTGGCAACAACATGTCTGTACCGCTGCTCGCCGAGGCCGTGACTGTGTCTGGGACAGAGAAGGAGACAGCTGTGGTAAGAGATCAGTCAAATCATTAACTAAAAATTCAAGTGACCCGGTTACATACGTAATCAGAGATTGAAGGTTTCGTTTTAGCTGCTATCTTCAGATATGTTCTTATATCTTTGATAGCAGATAGAATAGATTTTCAGACAGCATTAGTTTAATGATGCTATCTTCATGTAAAAATACCAAGGGTCGACATCAATAGCTGACTGACCTATTTCCTGAACGAAACCGTCCTTTTTTAGACCTGTTTTGTGCACAGGAAATCAAACCCCGTGTAGGCTTTGCATAGATGTTATTCTCATGTGATATTTTGTTAAAATTGTAGGTGATCTTTCTTCATGGTTTGGGTGACACAGGGTAAGTTCTGTTTATTACCTGTCTGGTGAAGGATCTTTAAATGTCTAATAACTTGTTGTGTAAATACCCGTTATGTTATTTATACAGACATGGGTGGGCCGATACCATGACGTCCATTAGACTGCCTTACGTCAAATACATCTGCCCACATGCGTGAGTAAGAGTGTGGGGAATGTCAATCTCTTTTGTGTTTCATAGTAGTTGTATTTTTATGATGGTGCAGTTTATCACAAAGGATCTGTTGTTTCTGTGTGTAGGCCTCTAATCCCTGTGACACTTAACATGAAGATGACCATGCCCTCATGGTATGTTGCTTCTGTTTCTGAATTTTTAAAAACTAGTGTGCAAAAGTTTGAGCCCGTATTCAGAATCAAGGATTCGAAATCCAAATTGAAAATTTGAAAACAAAGGTGTCAATTCATGCTGGGATAACATGGATCAGATCGCGGCCATGCCAGCTTGAATGCATGCTGTCACTTAACAAGGAGAGACATACGAAATATCAAGATATTCTCACATTGAAATTAAACGTTTTACTTAAATTATGCTGCTAATATATTTTGTAACAAAAGCTGATGCATTTTCGCCAGTGGTGCCAAACCTTTGGACCCCATCTAACCTGTTTGGGCCTCTTTAATTCTGTGTAATGTTTGCAACTTTTTGTTTGAATTCTTTTCAGGTTTGATCTGATGGGTTTAAGCCCAGAGGCACCAGAGGATGAAGCAGGGATTAAGAGAGCAGCAGAGAACAGTGAGAATAATGGGCTGTTTTGAAATGCATTCACAGTGGAGCAGTTTTTCCTGACTAAAATTATTATAATTTTTTCATGGCACTTTGCCAAAAATCTAGTTGAATAATCGGCTTGGTCTTTGTCAGCAAGCATGAAACTACCTCAATACACATCAGCTTTATAAGACAAACCTATTCCTGTAACAGAAAACTGTTGTATGCTGAAATCTGATCATGTAGCATGCATTGACTGTTCACTGTCTTCTACAGTAAAGGCCATAATTGATCACGAGGTAAAGAATGGGATACCACTCCATCGAATTATTCTCGGTGGCTTCTCTCAGGTAAGCGATATACTTCAAACGTTTGTACAATCATTCAAATCGCTGACATTGCAGATGCATTGCAGTTCCTTGTTTTTAGTTCCAAGTGTCCTTACTTGATACCAGTTTTGGGAGGATCTCTGTTTATTGAGGGAGTGTGACTCTTGTTGTGATCTTTAGGGTGGAGCTCTCGCTCTCTACACCGC
>JAZGTK010006039.1:0-21421 GCA_036877625.1 Ambastaia sidthimunki
AAACTAACATGCTGAAAAGCAAACCGGACCCCTCCCCCACTGTTGCATTAGACACAGAAAACAGGGTGGAAAATACTGCGATAGGGACTGAACCATTGTAACAAATGAGGGGTGTAACTCACATGCACTGCCATGTGTCAACACGAGATGGAGCAAAGTAAAAAACTAAATCAAAAATTCAATTAAAAACAGTCTCATGAGAATTACTGGTTTGCAGTATTCTGCGTTTGCTTTTGTGTACAGCCAGTGAGCGCAATGCAATAAAAATGCACCGTCTTGGAAAAATGTTGTGACTTTTCACAATCAAATGTCAAAATATTATTATGCGAAAAACGCAAGGATCTGGGGAAGTTAACGTATGCAAAAGCAAACTGCTCCCATGGAAATCTGTAGTTATATGGAGTATATGTGAAGTATATTCCATGTGGGCCTGCTAATCAGCTACATCAAGCACAAGCAGAGCACCAGATTCCTGCAAAATGCAGTTTAAGACAAGGTCAAACAGCGATGTTTTCCCAGCATGTTCACACACACCGAGGTTAACCTGTATACATAACCACCTATACGCACAGCTATGGCTATACACACACACTACACATTTCAATATAAAGTAATAAAAGGGTGGTTGCACAAGAAAAGTGCCTGAAGAATGTTGGCATGACCATAAAGTTGCTGACTGAACAAATGAGAAAATTTGCAAGCTGTGGAAAAGCAAACCAAGATATTATTTAATTGAGGCCATTTATATTGTTAACAATCTACTGGTTTTCTTGTTGGTTACTTGGGAGGTTTTTCTTTTTTTAGTGCTGATTGTGTTATGTTTCTAATATCTGATGAAGGCCCTATAGGCTGCAAAACTTTAATAAGATTGTTGTTTTTTCATATAGAGGAAGTACTGTGTCATTTTAAATGTAGTTATATGGGAATAAAATTAAACGGGCATAATGTTGGAGCTATTAGAGATTTAAAAGTTTGTATCTTAGTGTTTAAAATGTAAAAAAGTAGAAAAATAGAGCAAACTATTTCATAACTTTGAGATAAGGAAGATAGTATAGCATTTTATTCATTGCTCTTGATTTTTTTTTCTTCCCATTTGTTTTATTTGTTACAGCAGTGTTAACATTGCTTTCAATAAATACAAATGTCAGCTTAACGAATACATGTAAAGGAAACGTTGTAATATTTGCAATTGGGCCATGTGAAAAAAGTTTCCCTAACATGTGGGCTTATTCTTTAATCAAAACAGATTCCAAAAACTGCATAAAACACACAGCTGTAAAAACTCTGCCACTAACATGAGAAACAAGGACATGCCCAAATCTTGTCCAATGCTGACTGAGAGCAAAGATAAAGGAAAAACGTATACACCTACAAAATACCATTCCCTCTAAATTCCAGGAAAGCACAAACATTGAGCCAATCATTGACAAAAATAAAACCCAAAGAAGTATTAAAATAGGGCCACTGGTGAAATAATCAAACATAACCCAAATTCATCTTAATTTCCAGCAGTTTATTTCAAAAACAGCTTTCCTCTTTCCTCACGCTATATGCACAGCCAGCTACTCACAGACATGACCAGCAGAACCTGGCTGAAACCAGCAGAGACCAGATTAGGTGTGAATTACACCACACAGATCTGGTTCATGTGGCAGTCTAAACACGCTCTTAGTTCGGTAAAGCAATCTCAAAATAACCAGTGGACTGAATTTTATGAACTTATCTTGGGTTTTCCATTTAAACTTTGCTAATAATCTGTGTACTAACATTTCTTTTAAAACCAACAAAAGGGCTACACAGATGCATGAAAAGCAACAAATGGGCTGATAATTCTTCTAAAAGTGAAGGACTAAAATAATGACACAACAGAAGTAAACTGTGCACACTACAGCTTTAGCTGACAACTAGTTTTACAGCGAGGTCACTTTAAGAGGCTCCCCTTCCCCCAACTCTGCCATTTCATATTTGCAGCTCCGCAGTGCACCGACACAAAATGGCCACCAGCTCAACTGCTGGCAAGAAAAGCAACTGCTGTTCCACCATGTATGAGAATGAAATAGAAAAAAAAGAATCAACAAACTGCCTTGGTTTCCAGCACACAGACTCTCTCCAACCATCTCTGGTTAAGTCAAAGGTCCATCCAGCAGTTGCATATCAAAACTTGCAGTTTTAGTACCTGTTGCATCATCAACTGGCACATACCGCTCCTGCGGTTCCTCTGAAATAATCATCAGTCTTCTGGTTTTTCTTTATCCTGGTATGCATTGAGTATTTATTGAGAGATTTGAGGGAAACTCTCTTTAATCTGGGCAGAAGCTCCTCACCTTCAACACCTTCTGCCCAACAAGCGACAGCAACACACAAAATACAGGAATAGCAGTAATGTCTCTAGACACTGTGTCTGTTTCTTTTTTGAATGACAAATATTAAAAATTGCCAGATTTTGTAAAATTTTTTAGTGTTAACCAAAAGGCCAAAAAAGCTCCTAACATAAGCCAACAGCACCTACAGGAAATTTACCTTTAAGCAGACTTTAATTAAACACACCTGCCAATCAAAGAACACAGATCACCTGTAAATTACCAGCAGGTGAGTTAGTGAGTTAGAGAAGGTTTGCACCTTTGCTGCCACCTTTTTGTTAACTAGCTAAGTTAGGCGCTCATTAATATCCTGTACATAGTTAAATATGTAACCTATACCTTTCAAAAATGCTAATAATTTCACACTGCCAAATACAAATTGCAAGGGCCTCAGTCACATTTTTCACAATTTACATATATTGACTACAATTTAGTAAACCAAACCACACTTTCAAAAAGGATTCTTATCAGAAGAAACCAGATTTTAAAAAAATAAAGCTGAGACAAAGAGCTGTGACCTTCCACTGCTATCCTCAAATGCAGGCCACCTTCTGCTTGGAGGAGAAACTTGATTTGACTCTGTACAAGGAAGAGCAGTAAAATATTGGGGAGGGCAAGGCTAGGACTGTACCCTGGATTACACAGGGGTGCCCAATCCTATTTAATTATACATTTAACTACTTATATATTAGGCCCTGAAACGTGGGCAGTTTCAACATTAGAACATTCTTCTTGCAACATTAACTTGAGTGTAAATGCTCTGAAACAGATGTGAAACTGAGAACTGTTCAAAACGAGATTAGGTTTAACATTTTATTATAGCTGAAAGTCCTGGAGTACAATTGCACTGCAGTGTAGCTGCACCCTGTTGCTACCAAGTAAAACAGCTAAGCAGACAATGGAAAATTACAGGACAGCACAGAACAGACCAATATCAGAAGTGAGGGAGAGACACCATACCTTGTTGCAACTGCCTAGTTCTAAAAAGTACCTAAAAACATTAGCTACTAGTCAGATTTCCATCCTAAAACAGAGATCTAACATGTCCGCCAAGCAGCGCTGTTGTTGACAGCTCCTCCTGACAGTGACCCCACTTTCGATAAACATGCAAATATACACATTCTTGTTTACAGATAATATAGATAACAGGGGTGATGAACTGGGGAGATTTAATAAAGAGGTTCTCAAGCTTTGCCCATGATTAACCATGAGAAAATAGAAGCATGACTTTACCTGACCTTACCTCAAAGAGCAAACGGAAGGGGGAGAAGATTCAGCTTGGCCACTACCCTGTTTGCAGAGGAGTGTCTAAAACATGGTGACTGTTCCTGTAGCTTAACTGGTGGAGTGTTGTGGTATCAGTGCAAAGTTATTGGGTTCTATGCCCAGGGATCACTGATAAAATGCACAACTTGAAGGCACTGTAAGTCTCTTTGGATAAAAGCGTCTGACAAATGTAAATGTCTAGAGTTGATAGTCAAGTAATAGCCTAATTAGTCACTTGGCCACTACATGGCCATTCGTGTCTAGATAAATGCATGATATTTGTAGGAACACATCCAAGTTTGTCCAGGTATGGATATGGTGGCAAAAAATAAGCTATGCTAAGCTTGCCAGATCTGCCAAACACCTGCACTCCACCCATTCCACATCCACGGCATCAGCAGTATCTTCCCAAAGGCCGGTGCACTGGCTTCACTGTGAGACCATGGAGCTCACGTCTTCCTGACACAGCAGACATACTGTTAATGTGGCTTACGATTCATGACACACTGTATTAATACAGACAAGTAACAGACAAGCCCAGAATATGAACATAAAACAGATTGTTTCCTTGTTCCTCCCTCATGTCAGAAGACTGAGACCAGAAAAACAATGATGTGAGTGATTGTCTATATTGTTCTTGTGTTTGGTGCTTTATCCTTTATTATTAGTTTTTTATATGATGTATAGGTTATTTATTTTGTTTGCATTCTCAGATTCATAATCATTACTTTCGTGGTAATCATTCATGATTATTACTTGCACAGTTTATCTTAAGCGCTTCATTTATACTTTAAAAGCTCATCATTATGGCGTAAACAATTAACTAATAACCGCGGTACATAACTAAATAAGTAAATTTAAGTAAATAAACAACTATAAACATTCAAATAGTCGACTAATGGCTTAAATAAACGATTACCAGTTGGCTAGAAAAATCTTTAATTGTATGTTTCAAAAACAGAGTTACCAAAACAACTAAACAAACTAACTAATCCTTTTTCTTTAAAGTATATATGTTTAAAAAAAAAGTACAAAATAATACTGGGTAACGTAATGAGAATACTCACTTCTTCCACACTGTTACATGACATGCACTGAAAATGGCCAGAGATTGTACCATTACTATAACAGGAGTGTAAAGATGCGCATTTTCTTTTAAATACAAGAAACTCTCTGCCAACCTTCAGCATAACAGCTGGGATTTGTTTGCAAATTCCAGCACAGAAACAGCAATGAATACAAAGGATGGTTTCAAACTGCTAGTCAGATTGGTCAGCCCAGTAATTTCAATCATCGGAATGTCAGCTTCAGGATTTCTGAGTAGAACAACTACAGGCCATATAGCATATAGCAACTCAATGGGTTAATGTTCTTCAATTGTCTCTAAAATCAAAGTTATACACTAAAATAAGCTTCTTAAAGAGGTTTCCCTGCAGAGAACTTGCAATTGTTTCAGTTGCTGTACAGAGATTGTTGCGCACTGCACTGTGTCCAGTTGGAAACGCATGCCCTGCACTGCACTGCACTGTCTGTCTGTCTCTCTGTCACACACACACACACACACACACACACACACACACACAGGTGATACTGTGATTAATTTAATGCACAGCAGATCTTTTTGTAGCTGTAAAGCTGTGACATCTCTCTTTAAAGCATTATGCTCAATGCATTTACGTCATAGAGGATCAGAGGTCATTTTTTCAGTTCTGGTTATGTCCGATCCAACATTTTTGGTAAGTATCAGATAAGACCGATTCCGATACTAAACATTGGATCGACACATCCCTAGTTGTGCAGTTTTTAATGGGTTTTTAATGGGTTATGGTTTTTAATGTCTGATTAAGGGCCTATAGGCGGCTGTATCTAATTAATTATTTTTTCATACAGCGGTATGAACCGGTACTTTTTTTTTTACAAGAAAAAAGTAAAATGCAGATCTGGAACTTGTGAAAACAAAGCCACAGAATCACAGAAACGACCGGCAGAAACTAGCTGAAACCAGCCATGACTGGTTTTGCTTTGGGATACGTTACAGGCCTCTCCCACATGACGGTATGAACTCGTTTCTTGTGAAGTTTCCAAAAAAAACAACCAGCGTACCAAACAACCAGATTATATTTTAAACCAAACTAATACTAGGTTTCCTTTCTCATTATCTGAGCAATGAAATATAACTTGCAAAACCAGCACATCTCCCATATAAGTAAAAGAAATGAACACATTTCAGACAATAAAGCTGAAAATAATTACAGAAATCAAACAAGAAGTAAAATGTCCACACTGCAGCTTCAAATCAGATTTTCAAGAGCTCCTCCCCCACACTGCCATTTCATACTTGCAACTCAGCACTGCAATAACACAAAATGGCCACCAGCTGAACTTCTGGCATACTAAACAACTGTCAAAGTGAATAAAAAGAAGAAAACACACAAAAAAGGAAAAACAAAGTTGTTTCCTTTTGTTTCCTGCTTGCATTTAATCCAATTCAGCAGGCCCTGTTACCCCTAGGCCCTGTTTAGCAGAAATCCCTGTCATGGGCTAATTTCTTTAGTATCAAAATTGTCAGATTGTACTGTTATGCTGTACAGGTTGTTCAATCAACCCACAATATAACCTGATGAGATATGATGTAGACGTGGCCTTGTGTCCTGTGGTTAATGCAAAGATTTAATTTCATGCGTCGGGTATGTGCTGCTCCTGTGGTTCCTCTTAGCTATCTGATCATCTATCTTCTGGGCTTGCTCTGTCCTGGCACTGGAGTATATCGAGTGCCTCTAAGGATACGCTCTGGATACGCTCAGACACTCCTCACCTCTGACACAACATACCAGCTTTATTTTTGTTTTACAGGTAAGTCATTCTCCTATTATAATCAACAACTACATTTGAAGAGCCCTACGTCTTCAAACACTTGGAATTTACACAACCACTCCAGCTACTTTATTATTCCTGTCTGAATAATACGTTTTTGTTTATAAATGTTAATGTTTTTTCTGGTCTCTAGACAAGCACCTTCAACACAAGGGTTCTCGAATCTCGCCAGTCTCTAGTTTAGTTCTGCTTCTAAACAAGCACACACGGCAGCTAATCAAGGCCCTCAGGATCACTTAAATTAACGTGATTATCAGCAGGTGAGTTAGCAGTGGGTTGGATCTAAACTCTGCTGGAAAACAAGTCTCCAGTCTGTCTGATTGCCCCGCTATGACATATTCTGAGCGTCACAGTGTCTGCCAAAATCAAATGATTAAAAAAACAGTTTTACTGAACATTCAATCTATAATTACATTGCTAAACATGCAACATGCTTTTTAAAAAAAAGCGCAGACACTTTCATGCTAACGCAAAAACAAATCGCAAACACGCTGCTCTCACAATGTTGCATTTAGTTCATTTTAAATAATGTTACATAAACCACATTTCACATAAAGACTAATGAAAAGACAGAAACCAGATTATAAAAATGACAGGAAGACAGAGAGCTGTGACCTTACACTGCTTTCCTCAAATGCAGGCCACCTTCTGGAGAAGAACCGCGTGAGCCGGACCAGCCGCTGTACGATCAACAGCCTGGCACTTAACCTGAGCTGATGGAGGAGGGGCACGACTGGGAATGCACCATGGATACTACAGGGGTGCATTTATTAATTATTAGTTTTCAACAAATGTATTTATTTACGTGACACTGAAACTGAAAGGTACTGTGTACACACAAAGCTGGAAGACAGAAACAGCTGTTGCCTAGATTTTAATTCAGATTTTTTAAATAACTTGCTCTAAAGCAGAACTGAATGATAGGTCTCATTTTATCAAACTGGGTCTCAACATGTTCAATAAGCTCTGTAGTACAGGCACACTGCAGTGTAGCCCCAGCGTCTTGCTACTGAGTTACACAGCAGAGCAGACAATGGAAAAATACTGGAGAGCATGGAGCAAACCATTATAAGCACGGAGAGGGGGACAATGACGTGCATGTTATATCTGTTCCCAACTGAATTAACAAGTTTACGTTTTGTCATTTACTGATGCTTTTATCAAATCGATTTACCAATGAGTTATTTAATACGCAATTCATCACACAAGAGCCAGAAATATTCATAGTATCCATCCTTAACCGTTTTAACTACTGCATGTCCTATGAAGGGTCGCAGGAAGCACTGGAGCCTATTCCAACATTTAGGCAGCATATATATTAATAGTATCACAACAATGCACAAGTTCTGAGGTCCACAAGGACTGAAGTTCTGAGGACTACGGCAACTTATAAAAACAATGTAAAACACAAGAAAAAGTGATTTGATCTTTATTGTCTGGAACAGCCTGTAGGATTTTGCCAAAACCAAATTCACAGGCCCACTGCACAGCCATTTAGTTACATTTTGCAGTGCTAAAACCACACATCCAGAGAAAATCAAGTATAAAATGAGGGAAAAAAAAGAGTCTCTACATTTTTATAGAGATACATTTCTTGAAGTGAGAACATGCACTCCTTGCGTAATATACAGTAAAGATGATGGACCGCTTGGTGGTCCGAAACAGGCAGAGATAGTATTATTACTATTACTATTATTAAGATGCACAACTTCCTTTATATAAAAAGGAGGACCGTGGAAAACTCGCCATGTTAATATAAATGAATTCTAATTATAGTATGTGTTGCAGATTTAGTACAGCTCCAAACAGAAAGCTGTGCTAGGAATAGGATCACCAGTTTCTGCATAGCAATAGCTTTTAAAGCTGAGGACAAGCTCAAGCAAAGTACTCACATGTAACACCAAATACTATATTTTTATTATTCCTAATGTTTCTAACTGTAAGGCAAGGTTTTGCACCGATCTTTGCCTTATGGGTATATTTACACACTCGTGGTGCTGCGGTTTAAATGCTGGACCAAATATCAGACTGTGAATATAAACACAGATGCAAGTTTCACATAGTTTGACCTTCCGGCAGAATTGTAATTAGAAATTAAAAAGGAAAGGTCAAGCTTTTCCCCAATTGCAAAATTATCAGCAAAAATTCCATTTTTGGAATTCTCCATACAATGTTTATGACACAATGTATCCAAAGGCTTGATTTTCCCGTCTCTAAACACCAATGATGATTTTTCCCTGCACTGGTAATCATAGGTTCACCTCCAGCAAAACAAACAGTATTTTAGCTTCTCTTGGCTCGCGCTCTAATGCATGAGATAGACACTAGAGTACTTTGAAATAACAAATACAAACAAATGGACAAAACATTTTTCCTCTCTGATTGCATGCAACAACATAAGCGGGACTGAATAGTGTCTGAAAAATGATTCCTGTCTGCTTGTTCTTATAAATGAAATGGTCAAAATGACTCTTTCAGTGACAAGCCCGACGTTTGTGAAAACAATGAAAACTTGGCAGTGGAGATAGTTATTAATTGACATCTATTATTAATGTTATATTCTTTGACCAGGGAAACTACTGCTGTTTATGTACTCAGTGTGCAAGCTAGAGAAATGGCTTAAGTACTCAAGATTAATCCTCATTAATCTGTATAATACACAGCTACATGTAAATCACTCATTTTACATTAGCAGGTGTGTAGAATGCCTGAAGAGAATTGAAGTAGAAACCCAAAACGTTGAAATACTGATGAAATACACACAAAAACATAATCTGGACATGTATCTTTAAAAAAAACCTCCAACACAACAATTGCTTGAGAAGCAAATCCGTCCTTCAATGCTATTGTATGCCTAGCCAGCTACCCACGGCAGGAACTGGCTGAGACTAGCTGAGACCGGTTTAGCTGTGGCTTGTCTCTCTCATCAATCTCTTTTTTGAACTTAGCGCATCAAACAACAGATTCATTAAATAACAAATCAATTAAAAACTATTTATTTATTGTATTGTTGTTTTTCTAAACATTCCTATTATGAGTATTTAAATTTTGTACTTTTTAAAACACATAAATCTGCCATATAGGCAAAAATACATCACATATGGGGCATATATACGTCACATATAGGGCCCTATGGCTAACGATAAACCTTCTGGACAGGAATCAAGCACACCAGATGTATGCTGTCCACACTGCAGCTCTAGTCGAGTCAGATTTACAGCGAGGTCTCTTTAAGAGCCCTTCCCCCATCCTGACATTTCATACTTGTTGTACTTCAGTGCAGTAACACAAAATGGCCACCAGATTAGCTGTTGGCAGGACAAACAACTGCAGATGCACAAGTCACGTGTAAGACAAACAATTAGCAAGTCTTGATTTCAGGGAATTCTAATTTAGTTAGAGATTGCATTAACTTCTTCTGTATGCAAGGTCAAGCTCAGAGTTCAGTAGAAATGTCTTGCGTATGCTTATTTTATTTTATTTTATTTTTCAAAATCATGTTCTATTATAAAAATTGCACAACCTCAACAGAGAGCACAGGGTTTAAGCATTCAATCTTTTTTCCCACAACCTAAACCTAAAATGACACAGACACAAAGAAGGTGTCCCTTCTTTATTTTCCATTCCCTCTGGACATAAAAATCCAACCTGACGCATTGGGTGTAGGCTGCTCCAGCAGTTTTGTTCCTGTTTCACTCGCTGGCTGTGCTGCAGCCCGATAATACATTTGTGTTTTCATGAAGTGCGTTAAACTAGCCTCACTTATCGACTTGGAAAAACTTGGAATGTCATACCCATCGTCTGTTGCTGTAAAATCTCACCTCCTGTTGGGGTCTGTCACATTCACCAGTTAAGAATGGAGGAAGGGTGACCAATTTCTACTGCCTTAAATTCAATTCCAATGCCAATTTTGACAGCAAATAATGAAAATAAGAATGGGATAAGAAGTGGATTTGTCCTTTGAATGTGTATGTATAAAGTATATGTTAATGAAGTGAGAAACTGGCTCTGCTTGCTTGCTTGCTTTTTTGGTCAATTAAGTTACATAAACATCACTGCATGACCTCAGTTGTTATCCATGGTGATTGCAACATTTGCTTTTGTGTTCTGAAGCAAAAACTTTAAAGGAACCTCAGTAGAACAATGGCTTGTGCGTTCTCTGAAGCAGCTCAATGATCATAGTCAAGGCCACAGGAACCTGCTTCACTGCCACAACAATATCAAACTTGTTACATGTTGCTGGAGAATCACCAGGCCTTTTAACTCGGCAGGGAGTTGCTGGAGCTGTTATATTGCCTGAGAAATGCAGGCATATGCCCCCACTGTCTCTGAGTCCTGAACCACAGCATAACTAAAGTTTACTATTAGAAGTCAATTCTGAAGAAAAAAAAACTAGCTGAAAGCCCCAAACATAAGCTAAAAACATTGCATTCACAAACTTGCATAGTTACGTAAGCTCAGTTCATGCATCTAATGCACTAATGCATCTAATCTAATGCATGCATTCTAATACGTGCTGGAACACAATACTACATGCAAAGTGCTACAGCTATAGCCATGACGACCAAACATTGCTTGGTGTCTTTAACGACATATGTGGTATTAACAAGAACTAGCAATTGACTTCTGGAAACATGACCATAGACAAATGATGGCTACTGAAGTGGTGTGTTTTTCATCTGTAAACTCCAAAAAATAAAGTTGTTCATTGTTGTCATAGCTCCACCTAGATGGACTACTATTGTCTTTCATTTTGCCATGTGTACGGAAGAGCCTCTGTGCTCCTATTGGTCATTGTCATAGATGTGACAAAACAAAAAATAAACATGCCAATCTTTCTGCCATTACATCCTCAACCATCACAAACACGGTTATGGTTGTTCATCCATTTTGACACACAATACGAGATAAAACAATAAATTCTTCCATCTCAACGCCAACTGTCATTTACGAACCACAATGACACTATGTCAAATGGACTGTGCCAAAATCGGGCTGAAATGGTGTAGTCTGAGCCTGACATAAGGACACAGGAATCTGAAGGTAGCTCGTAAGGATGTTTAATGGGACTGCATTGGCTGAGCACTCTGCCTTTGTATCCTTGAGAAGAGCATGTTTCTGGCCTTTCTCTTTTCCTCAACCCAGGCATGCAGTCCTCACAATCAACATATGCCTGACCAATGATATTTTTGGAACATGGATTAGCAACATTGTCTCTAGACATTTAATTATTCATTTTTTTTAGATAAATATGTCATGATTTACAGCAGTATATCAATGAAACTCTGATACTGTGACAGAAAAAGCATGTTAGCTCCAACACAATGCTGATCAATCCAACTGAAGATCTAACTTCAGTTTAATTCCAAGTATCATGAAGATCCTCAGAATGATTTGAAAATAACCACCAGAGGTGTTAAAGGAGGACACCTCTGGTGTACTGGACTCAGGAGAAGGGGAAAATGTCCAAGAACCTAAGCATCACCAAACCACATCATATCTGCCATAAGACAACTGGTTATAATCCAATATACCATTATGTTCAATGCACATAAACACTTGTCAATATTGCACAGCTAAATATGTTTTCTTTAAAATAAAACAAACACTGTCACATGACCGCTAATGCTAACACATCGTAAACCCCCACCCGCAAAATATTACTTATGGTTACATTTCATACAACAAAATAAACCACAGTTTCACAAAAGGATTCTAATAACAAAATGTAAAAAATGAACAGAGAAAAAGAGTTGTGACCTTACACTGGTTTCCTCAAATGCAGGCCACCTCCTGCCTGGAGCAGAAATCTACAAGCCTGATCTAGCCTTTAATCAAAAGCATAGCACTGAAGCCAGATAGGGGAGGGGCGGGGCTAAGATCGTACTATGAATTTTGCAGGGGTGCTACTATTTTTAACTTAACACAAGCTTATACTTGACAACGACAAATTAGCAGTGTTGTGCGTTTAGTTACACTTAACAACAAGCCACAAACATGATTGTTGTCTTTTCTTTAATTGAAGTGCCATTTTTCCCTTTATCATTAACTTTAAAGTATATATGAAAAAGAACTGAAACAGAGAAGTCCATAAATAGCTAAACTGATCTCAGAATATCAAATTGAAATGAACACGTTCTTCAGCACAGTCATACTGGACTGCTGCTCCAGCGTCTTGCTATCAGGTAACACAGTTGAGCAGACAATGGAAAATTACTAGAGAGTATGGAGCATACCATTCAAAGAACTAACAGGGGACACTAGCTTGTATCGGCAGAAGCCGCCAAGCGTAATAAAAAGCCAGTCTGCAGTATTCATTGATTGGGAAAGTTGCTTATCTTATAAGTTGTTTATCTGGTTACCTTGTACTGTAGTTCCAGCAAAACAGCCATTACAAATTAATCATAACTACAAAGCCAGTTGGTTTGTAACAATTTGTGTTTAATGCTTAAAGCGTAACTCAATATTGGGCCACGTATTTTTGCGTCCATTCATTTTTACTTTTTTAACCATGATAAGAAAAATAAAAACAAGCGTTGTATTTTTAAAATGCAATGCTGAATACCAACATTTGAATTATAACTGTACTCACAAAATGCTTGCTTAAGAAAAAAATTATTGCCATTTTTGTGATTTTGTTTGCACTTTTATTAAACATTTCAAAAATGCACAAAGTAATATCGTAAAAATGTTGTCTTTCTAAATTACACTGATTTCCAAAAAGATCCCACAGTCACACTTAAATTGACTTAACAAAAGTCTGTGTATTGTAAGATATTGTACAATTATTTTTAATGATATAGGTTGCAGTTGGGGCTGGATGCCATGGTACAGACATGGCCGAGTCTCTTGGGAGACTCTTGGGAGCTCCCAGTTCAGAGGGAGCTTCTGTCTCAGGCTTGGAAGTCGATCTTTCACCCTTGGCCGGAAATTTGGAAACTGTGGGTCTGGCCCCTGTGGAGATGATTCTAAGTTCCAGAGCTCCTACTAAATGTATGCCCTGAAATGGCAGCTCTTCATGTCATGGTATGAGCAACACTGTGTTGACCCAGTTCACTCCCCAATTGGTTCAGGGCTGGATTTCCTTCAAGAGTGCCTTCCTGCACTCATGGTTTATGTGGCTGCTGTTTCAGCAAGCCATAAACTTGATGTAGCCTCTTTTGAGAAACTTCTTTTGATGATGACTGAGATGGCTGAGGCCTTTTAGTCACATGACCCTTCTTAAAACCTACCATTGTAGTTCTATGGGGCTTATCAGGGGCGCTACTCAAAATATAGCACACAGATTGTATTTGAAGCTAACATTTGAGACAAAATGTTTGTTGTGAGTGAACCTTATTTAATTAAGCTAAATTCAAAATGACCTATAGTGTGTATGAACATACTGGATCAAATATACCACTATCAGCATTATTAATATAATTTACTCTATCTAAATACTGATTTACTCTATATAAATTCTCCCTTAGGAAGTAATAGACACAATTCAAGACATAACAATAAATTGTCTTTTCTTATTGTGAGACTTCTGAAGATGAACAGCAACAACAGCTACACTGTTAATAGGGGCTGAAAGTATGAACTCATTTTCCAAAAAATGTTTTAGAAGTTTGTATAAATACACAATCCATGCAGCGCTAATAGCTAGCAACCTAAAGTCTTTGTTCACAATTTCACTGCTCATGCAGGAAGTGAAGCTGTACAACCTCAACCGGTTTCAGCCAGTTCTGCTTTTTTTTCACTCAGGATGTGAGAGGCTCTTTTCCTCATCGTTCTTTGTTCCATTTTTACATATTTAATTAGAAAACTTTGATTAGAACATTTTAGAGGCATGTTTTCTTGTGGAATTACTGTCTGTGTTTTCAATTATGTACACTATTTCTTAACAAATTAAACACATACAAATAACTTCTGTACGAAAAGGAAGAAACAACATATTTAAATTTTTTTAATGAAAAATACAGCATACAAACAGGATTTACGATATACCAGCATGCACGCAACACTATTTTATATGGAAGAGAAAACTCAACCACTCATGAATTCTACACATGTATTTTCCAGCGCACAGTCAGAAAGCATGTGAACAAAGCATTTCTCTACTAGTGCCACAACTAAAAACGTGAAGACATTCCCAGCAAATGCACAGCGTAGCTGCACAGCTACCCTGTGACTCACAGCACAGTCGTCCCCTCCCCCCATGAGCACAGTGAACGTCAATGATCGAGTGGAAAATTACAGACAGAACGGGTCATACCATTATAAGAGATCTTTAGGGGTGGAGCATGCAGGCACAGGTAGTCTTTAGGTATTGTGAAAACAGACTATGAACAGACCTTCATCCAGACAAAAAAATATAAATGTAGTGCTTTGCATTTGTAAAAATAAATCGATAATTAACGCTGTTAAACGAGCAGACAAAGTTAGTAGAGGGAACATTTTAAATAATGACGCACAACAGAATGCACACATGGAATAAAAAAACAACAGTGCTGTTTGTATATATATAAAACAGGACACTACAGATTGTGAACAGTTAGCAAGAGTTGTAATAACGTTTCCTAAAGGGACACGTCTCCAAAAAGCACTGTGCCTCTTCTCTACATGTCTTCAAACGCCTGGTGTTAAGCTTGATGCTCACTTGATGGCACAATGTTCCCAGCCCAGTGATACGGAGTTACCAACAGGACATGCCCGTACCAATCAGCTTCCAAATCCAGTCCAATAACAGCTGCACAGTCTTGCAGTTAAATGGTCAATACGATTTAGGACAAAAGGTGCAACCTGTTCCTTCTTAAACCACACAGTCTTTCTAAAATTCCTAACTTTGGTAAGTTTTTAGTTTAATATTTGGGTATGGTTGGGTATCAGGTTGGTATTGTCTCAGCATGACATCATAGTGCAACCAAAAATGCCTACTTCTACATCATTGCCTCTTTAGCCCCACCCACTGATTCTTGAATGTATTAGGAGGTAAATACAAGAATGGTGCAAATACACAATTATTTGCACAACAGATGCCTTCAGGAAAGACTGGATCTTGTACTTACCACTTGTTCTGGAAGCCTAATACCACTGTTTCCACAGATGCACTTATAGAGTATTGGGTACCGCTTTGTTTTACAGTCCTGTTTCATGTACTTTGTACTTCCTGTGTAACTGTAATTACTATTTACGAACCATGAACCTAACCCCAACCCTTACCCGTATTAAGTACATGTAGTTACCGGCAATTTGTTGGGAAAGTACACTGTAAGTGCACATACTGTGATATATTTGTTTTGATAATGCTTTATTTATAATCCTTTAATTGTAAGTTTGATAGTAAAGCCGGTAGATCATGGTCAGGGGGTAGCTTAACAAAGTCTGGTGGAGTGATATGAACCTGTAATGCGGTGAAGTGACCTGGAACTACTTTGTGTTTCTTGCATAAAAAATAACGCACACGTTAGAATGTGTGTAAACCATAAAAAACAACTACCTGGATGTACGTTTTCCCGTACATAACTCACAAATACAAAAGGAGTAAAGAAACATTATTAATCGCCACGCAGTGTTGTGACAGACTGGAGTTTTCGTGGTATTTGAGGTGTATCACTGAATTTCACTGGTTGCCATTTTTCAACATCAGAAGTTTTCAAAATTTCATGCATTTGGGGGCGGAGCTTTGAAAATCACTTAAAAATGCATCCAAGTGTTATCCAATCATAGTGGGTCACCTACTTTACATTCACATTAGTCTTGAATTCAGTACGCCTATCAAAACAGAGTATTTCAAAGACAGGTTCAAAAATAGGAAAAAAACTAGTCTATTATTTCTCATTTATTATTTTTATATAAACCTCTTGCTGACAGTATATGACCTGACATAGCATGTAAAAAAAAATGCATGACCCTTTTAAACACATGCAAACTCCTTTAACATTATATAAATACATCATTTGAAAATATACATTTATCAAATGTCAGTGTGAAATCGTTTCACAATACCAAAGCAAATCAAAACAATCATGTGTTCCAGGTTTGATGTATTAAAATCGCAAAATACAAATGAAATTTCAAATTAAACAACATTAAACTATTAAAAGTTACAATGGAAAAGAGTGTGACATTCGTTTCGGGAAGATAAGCGTGTAAACTCACCCAGTGTTTTCGGTCCGGGCGTCTAGCGACCCGTATCTCCACAAAATCGTTTGCACGGGAATCGCTTCGTTATTAAATACCGGCGATACGCAGCGGATTGAGATACAGTCACACGATACGGTGTGACACATACAGATACAGTCACACGATACGGTGTGACACATACAGATACAGTCACACTGACTCTAGGCTACAGTGTGAACGGGACTCACAACACTTCTAATGTGATCGCGGCTCTGGTTGTACAGCGGGGGGAGGAGACACGTGTTTCGCGGGACAGCTCGGCAATAAAGCGCCTCCTACCCGTTTCTCAACGTTTAGAAAACGCTTTTGTAAACATGAAACATATTGTGCTGTGTAGATTTGCCCGTTTACTGACATTAAAATACTTTAATTCTTGAGTTTACATTTGTGTAATACACAGAAGAACTCCTGTTTTGTTTACAATCCAGCCCACAGGTTCAATCACTTGCGGTTGTTCTCCTCTATTAGCATAATAATGGTTTGGGGTGGATATACGATCACCGTGAATCACAATATAAAGATTTTAGGTAAATAACTTTGTGTGGCAATTTTATTCACAGCTTTATAAATGATATAAAATGGGTGAAAATGGCTTTGTATACATTACAGCACTTTTATACCATTAAGCTCATGTTTCTGTTTGGATCATAAACAACCGCTGGTCGCTTTATCCTGCGGTATATTTCAGCTCTTCTGAGCGGCTCTACTGCTGCACCATATGCGGGGAAGAGAGACTGAATGTGGGGGGAGAAGTTAGCTGCGACCCGTGGGACGGGTTTGGTCCCTCCAGGCTTATAAAAATGATCTTTAAATTGATTTAAATGTGAAGGCATTTTAGTGTATAGGGTAAACAAATTCCCTGTTGTTGTACTACCATACTTAATCTATTTTAAATCAAAACATTCTTTTCAGCATGTTTTACTTTCGTTTTGTCATTAAAATACATAAATCAAGGCCACATTGTGATGATTATATATAGTGTACACATTTTTCTTAAAGAATTGAGGTTAAACATTTTGTTGAGAAGCATGTAGTTGCCCTTTAAACCAGCATCGAGTGTTTGCAATAACTTTCTTTTGCAATCACATGTGGAATTTGCTCGTATACTGTTGTTAAAATTGACTATTTATAGCAGTTTATATCGCGGCACAAATTTGCATTCCAGATGTACATATTTTAACGGTTATAAAAGTTTCTAAGGTTATAAAAATATCCCAAATCTCAAGAAAACACATACAGGGGTTCATGAACCAATGCACCACCTCACCTGAACTCTACAACAGAACTAATATATACAGTATAAGCCAACTACAGTATAAGCACTTACAGCCGTGGGTGATGATCCACTTAGTCCTGTTTGTCCTCTGAATATTGTTGGGATGGCTGTATCCTTCAGACGTCGTACTATAATACCGGTAACACTGTCCACGTTTTCCAAATAGTCATCTGGCATGAAATGGTCCGAGCAAACACGCCATTTCTTGACCGATTCTAACGGTGTTTTGAGATCTATGTTCAGAGCTGTCAGCCATTGATTCATTCGTACTTTGTTTCTCGTTGTAATTCTATGAAACATTGTAGTTGAGTACACCTTAGACTTACTATCACAGCCCTTTACAATGCACATAACCATGACTAACCGCACACAGGTAATCCAGCCACTAACCACTAATGCGTTCACACCAGACGCGCATCAAGCGTTAGGCGCCAGCGATTTACATGTAAAGTCAATGCAAAGACGCGAATAGACATTCTGCGACGCGATACGCGCGAATAGGCGGCGCGAACTGAGCGTTTTGGGCGTTTGACTAGAAAATAGCAACTTTTCATTTTGTGCTGGTCTTAGTACACGATATAACTACAGAAGAGTCAAGTTTTAAATGGGAAAAATATCGAAACTCTTTGGTCATTTTTGAACGCGATGCTACTGGTCTAATTGGATTTAATGAATTATGCTAAGCTATGCTAAAAGTGGTTCCGTCAAACCTGGAGATCGGCTGAATGAATTGCAAAACGGTAAAACTCAACCTATGAACTCTGATGGAGTTGGAGAATGAGCCTATTTCCCTCAAAAATGATGTTCCTTTAAAATGTCTACTGCAGTACCTCCGGCGAACTGGTGGGGGCGCACAAAGATAGATACTCGATTGGTCTTAATTACATTTAAAAACATGGTCAAATTCACTTTTGCAAATCTCTCATAATGACACAGAAAGAAAAACTGTTGGCTGTTGAGTGCCACATAAACCCCAACTCTCTCTCTCGCCTCCCCGATTGTGAAACAGAACCGTTTGTGCTGGTTTAACAGCCACATTTACATTCATTAAATGAGGGACTACAATTATAACTGTTAATAATAAGGCAGGTAAGCAAACCAGCCTAACCAACACACAGCATAAGCTGAAGAAACAAAGCAGAAAGAGTCACAGAGCAGAAAGAGTATCTGGCTCCTTCTTTCCATGTGAGACACAAAGATAGAAACAACATCCAGACAAAGAGACAAATAAAATATTTTCCACGTAGTTTAGAAACGTGAGAATCACTTCAGATAAACTCTAATCATGCGAGTCATGCACGCAGGAGAAGAGTTTAATATACTATAAAATAACACTCCCAGCAGAAACATCTAATGTACATTCATGATAAATGAGGACTACTTTACATGATGCAACAAAATATGCATCAAAATAAACTTACAGCGTCTTGTGGCGCCGTCGATGAATTCGGATAGAAAGTAAAGCGCAGTGTGAACTGAATGGAGATCAATCTGCGCCACTCAGTGGATCTTCTGAATACGAACTCAATTGATTGTATTGTCATAAAGCGCCCTCCTCGGGCGACGTGTGCGAAACACCTTTGTCTCGAATAACACAGTAAAGGAAATTATGGCAAACATGTTTATTAAATTAAAACACATGTATTTTAATAAATAAAACATACAATGTATAAATAATGTTTCATAATTATTTTGTTCAAAGTTGTTTTGTTGTTCCACACCAGCACTAATAAAAATGTGAAAACAGAACAAAAAAATGATGGTGAACTGATTTAAGATCATTGTCAACACAGATCTAAGTTTCCTACTTTGATAATATATCAGTTTGTGCAGAGATGAAATGTATGAGATTGTAGGAATAATTACACACAGAAATAGAAATATTGGCACACGTGGGCATTGAAAAAATACATTGGTGATGGTAAGTCAACAACAAACAAAATCATGACAAACAACATATGCAAGTGTTGTATCATTCACACAGACACACATCTACATTGGGTGTCCATACAAATTGTGCTGAAGGAAAACCTTAAAGCCTTAAACTATGATTTTCAAAAGGCACTGATCATTTTCAGTCAGTGCTTTTTAGGTTTCATCCTGAATTTTAATTGGCCACTTATAAGTGACACTTAGTAGCAATGTAAACCCATTGGCCACTGTCGATCATGACATACATTTCCTGTTTGGATTAATCTGTAGGGATATACTGATCTTCAACGGTCAATACAGAATCCTCTGAGACTGGCAGAGTTACACAGCAAGTGTAAAAACTGTTTAGATAAACACTACAGGGCCAAAAGATAAACCCCTTTAACTCTTATTTAAAATCTGTACTTAAGAAGATCAGATTCACAGAGATTCTTGCATTGGCAAATGTGTTTTAATGTTTAATGTTTTAATAACTAAGGCCTGTGGTAAACTGCAGACTTCAGTGGCAGTGCAAATCTGTGTGCTGACCCGAATCAAACTGCCCAAAGCTGTGTAACAGAGGTTCTGATAGAGGTTAAAGGTCACACTTTGAAGTTGAGACAAAATCGTACACGGTTAAAAATGCTTGAACGCAGGTCTTTTTTTTTAGTTTCACTTGATCCCTGCGCAAAGATTATCATGAGCAATCTCGCCCACTTAACTGGGGAAGGCAAGACCTAATTTTGGAGGGTTGTGCAAAGCGGGCGAGTTCCATGAGGAGTTAAAAGGAGTATGAAGACAAAACCTTGACAGCAATTGAATCTTCATAGCATGCGCAGCTGAATTGTTACAAAGTGAGACTTTGTAATTTTCGGTCTGTTATCTATTTCAAGCTTTCTCGCTTGTTTTTTTCACAGGTTGCTGTGTTGTGTATCACTGCCAGAGGAGGAGATGGGATGCAGACCTCCGTTATCATTGAGCCTCTTGGCGCGATACGTCTCGTAGTGGATGTTATGAGTGACCTCCTTCAGGTCCTGGAGGTGAGACCTGAGCATATGATGACATCATTGTACAAGTTATAAGAGCAAACAGCTAAATTATAAACAATCAATAAAATAAAGTTTCATATGTCACCTAATCAGGAAATCACGAAGTAAAGAGAATTCACAGTGATTTGGATTTTCAACTGTAGGGATAAAAAAAGGTTACCATTATGTTACCATTGAATGTTACCATTATAACATTCAGAACAAAATACTGTAAGGTTAAGTAATGTAAAATGAGTCCTTCTCTTGTGTGGTCAACATCAAGCCACAAAAAGATTTATTACTCAATAAATAATACTCGGTAGGCTTAAGCATGTGAGTTTGTGTATGAAATTGTTATGGTAAAAGGTTTCCCCAACTTAATACAAAAGTGTTTTTAAGTCAGTTAAAAATAAAGAATGTGCCTTAGCGCAAAAAGATGAAAAAAGGCTCACTCACCCTCCACCATTCCCCACTGTGTCTTCCTCCCCAGAACTCGTTTGCCATTAAACGGGTATTCTTTATCACTTCCTACCACAGCA
>JAZGTK010006040.1:0-21420 GCA_036877625.1 Ambastaia sidthimunki
TCAGTAAGGCAGTGAAAGTGATTTAAAATGAAACTAAAGGACTTACACACTATTATTCATTGAATGTTTCTCTTCTTCCCCATTTTTGCCACACAGGAGTTTGTTGGCAGTCCATCAAGCTCTGCCTTCCTCACCATTGATTACAGTAAATTTAACAATTACTGACTCGGCCCAGACTACACTGGGGTGGCTCACTGCACAATGCACTGTCTAATTAAAAGTGGTCAAGAGAGAAATAGTGGATGCCGCCTCCAACAGCTCTCCATTTCATATTCCTGCTCCCAAACTGAACCATATCACTGTTGCCTCAACACACAAATCAGCACGAGACACAGAAAATAAAGCCTTTCAAATAAATGTGGACAGAGCTTTCCTTCTTTTGGGACAGCGATTATTTTGATCATCAATTAATGTATTCATTATTTATTCTGTAAATTAATTGAATAAAAAGCTGCTTTTGATTTTCTGCATTTTATTGAATAAAAAAGTTTTCACATCCTGCACCATGTTCTCCTCTAAACAATATGATAACTGAAAGCTGTGCTACTGTATATAAGGTGTGTTTTGCAGTTGCGTTTTTTTAATTATATTTACCATAAATTATAATAAAAAAATCATAAACCACAAACCTTTGTACTGTTCTCAAAAAGATATAATTACTTAAACAACATATAGGATTTTCATGTTTTATGTTAATTTTAACATATAAATAACACATTTTATATACAGTTTTGTAACATTTTAAGCAGATTCATTTACTGTTTCTCTGTCTGGCCCTATTGACATGTAATGGCACATACGCAGTGACTATCTCAGTAAAGTCTTTAAAATGTAACTGCTTCTGGCTTGCTGTTAGAGCCGGTATGCAAAATGGCAACACTTGTATGAATTTCCAACACCTACAGACAAAAACATAAGAGTAAAATGCAATCTATATGCTAGGGAAAACACCTCTCAAGTGCATTAAACAGCACAAGCAATCTGTCAAAACAGCCAACGTCAACATGTCAACATGAAACTATATGGGTATAATGTTCCTAAAAGCGCTTAACATTAAGTTCCCACATACTCTGGACAACTTGGGTTGGGCCCTTTTCCTGCTGCTCTTAATGTGCTATTTATTTTTTCTATACATTTATGCATTTTATTTTTTATGCATTTGGCAGACGCTTTATATCCAAAGCAACTCACATTGCATTCAGTAGATACAATTTTATCAGTATGTGTGTTCCCTGCAAATCAGACCCATGACCTTTGAGCTGCTAATGCAACACTCTACCAATTGAGCTACAGAAACACTATAGAAATGTGTTTTTTCACTACTAGCGACACTAGTAACAGCACTGACTTTTTAAAAGCTAAACATACGTCGCCAGTGTATGACCTACATATACATGAGATACTTACATTTACCATCAGTAAATGATTGGATATTGTAATCATTCTTTATGTCAGGAAATTGCAATAAGCAAATGTAAGCTGTTTGTATAATACAATGTTCAATGTCTTTCAGAGGTGCAAATGGTAAGGTTGATAGCAACTCGGTTTGATTCATGATTTATTTATATATTCTTATATATACTTGCCTTAATGTGTCTTATGCAAGAAGAAAATAAACAACTATTCTGTTGCAGTTACAACAAAAGTAGTCATATTTTTTTAAAGATGGACCTTAAAGCAGATAGGTTACCCCAGAATAAAAATTTGCCGTTTACTGCACATTCATCACTAATGCGACAATAGTCTCACATTTCAGACACACTTTTTCTAAATTCTTGGATTACTGGTAATAATGTTTTAAATAATACTTTGTGTCCTACACAGACCGATCGTTTTAATTCACAAAACGTCACTATATTGTCTGGAGGCATTGGGATAAGTTTTGTGTTGGCTGCTTTTTTTAATTTTTTAATGTGATAGCAGGCACAGAGTTGCATTATGTGAATCAGCAAGGACCACGGTTTCATCTTAAAATCATCTTTACTGTTCTGCTTAATAAAAAAGTCTTGGATGGAGTAAATTAATAGCAAATTTTAATTCTGGGAGTGAACTATCCCTTTAAAGGCACAAGGTTTTTGGTCACTTACAAAGCCACGTGCTTTGCATGGTTAATTATAAATGTAAATAAAAAAAGTTTTTACTAGGAAGTGACCCAGTTAGGCCCACACAAATCAAGATTTTCTTATACAAATTACATTCCAGTTGGTAGTAAACCTAAAATTAATACCTCTTATGTTTAGATTAATACGTATACAGTACTTATACTCATGTTTGTTTTTGTCATTATCTGACAAATTTATAAAAATTATTGCTTTTATTATAAATATTATTTTTGTTTTTGAATGTATTGTTGAATACAGTTGAGTACAAGCTCAATATTGTACTGGGTGTGGACAGCTCTACAAAGCCACGGTTGCCTATTGTGGCCTTGGCAGGAAGGAGGCCTTTCCTATATTGTTATTAAAAGGTCACTTTTAATGTCCCAGCCAAATGGTTATCATTTAGCAGAGTAATACAAAACAGTGTGTTCTTGAGCTGATCTGGTCGTATGTCAGCACTCTGCTGTATAATAACTCATAATATAAAAAGTGAAACAACTGTTAAAACACTATATCCTCCATCTTTTCAGCCTGTGTGACATAACTTGTTATAACACCAACATATCAAGCACATCAGTCATAATGCCTTAACTGTAAATGTAACATTACGTAAGGCTTAAACATAGTCTGTTAAAGTAGAAGGCCTTTCTTTTCAGGACACATTTGGCAAACCGGTTCTACCCGCAATTTCTCTCTCCTCCCTTTTCTCATATTTTTTTCTCTTTTTTTATGGATAAGCAAAAAGATGTTTTATGCATTGCCAGCACCACTATCTAATTATGTCATTTAGCAATGCTGTTCAAAATCCCTATTGCAAGCACCTTTTTTTCCCCTCAGAGCCAGTTTTGAATGTTTTGAGGACTGTCTATCAGTCGTGGTTTCTCTTTCACCATTGAGATGTCTGGTGCAAGCTATGCTTTGTTTGTTAAATCGAATCTTTCTCTGAATGGGCTGCAGTAGGCGTCAGCAGAGGTGAGACTGAACTAAGCTAGGTAGAGGGTCCAATAAACAGTCAGTGCTCATGGCGACAAGGATGGTTTAAATTAGCCCTTTGTGCAGCTGTCAAGAGCTATTTGATCAAGCTGCCCGACGAATGCATGCGCGTCTTGGCGGGGACAAGAATCAGAAGGTTGCTGTCTAAACATCACACACAATCAAGACATGAGTCTAACTATTATCAGCACAACGTCTGAAAAAAGCTCGCTCACTAGCTATTATGCACTCCGAGTTCAGCTCTCAAAGGTCGTATCTAAGCGATGAGAATTACAATTGGAACAAAAGATTAAAAATCTAGCATATTCCAATAGACCTTAAACATTGCGTGTTGACTGCAGGGCGCATCATTATCTGATAAATAAATGATCTTCTGCGGTAGGTACGGCTAATGAGAACATCTGCACATCAGAGCATTGCTTCACATCACAAACAGAATGCAGCCCTGGCTGCGACCGCTCCACCCATGAGGAGTTCAAATGATAACGGGAGAGACATGTCCAGTGGAGCAGGAAGCATTGTTTTCTGATCAGCCACATCATTTTCCATGTCCCAGCTACAGGAGATCAGAGAGCCCATCTCATTCACCTGTGAAATAAACCGTTCCGACCACAGTAATGATTCCTAGATGATGCCGATGATGGAAGTGTTTGTCGAATCTGTCAGCATAAATAGGTCACGAACAGCAGAGCAGGTTAAATGATTTCGGTCTGGAACCAGAGCTGAAAGCAAAATAGTAAAACGTAATTATTAGACAGAGGAAAAAATCAGGCGTAGCAGGCCTGGGTGGCATTACAGTGTTTACTGTACTGTTTTATTATAACGTGACTCCAAGCATAAAACTATCACTATTCTTTCACAGACAAGTGCTTCAAATGTAAACAGCTTTGATGATTAGAATTGGAGTGAATGAGAATTTAGTTGTGTAAAGTGGCCCAATATAGACACAGTGCAACTGTAGGTTGTTGTTGGTTGCCAAGCAACCTGTCAAACTGGTGAATATAGAAACTGAATGCTGAGTGTCATAGGGGCTCTCCTTACAACTATGCATATACTGGCTAGTTTACATTGCCTTGAAACATGACTTATGCATCAGAATTTACATTATAATGTACACTTTAGTCTTTAGTGAAGTGTAGTCACATTTCTGAAGAGGTGCAAGCCAGCTTGCGTCATAGGGTCTGCATTGCTACAACGTTGTCCATGTACTGTAGGTCATAGGATTGACGTAAAAACTTAAATCTACCTTTAATAGATTTATTAGATAGAATAAGTATATATAGAATAAGGAGAGTACAAAAGTGTGTCTGTGTGCGTGTGATGCCAAATTCTCATCAGGACTAAGACAACTGAAGAATTGGAGGTGACGGATGGATACGTGGGTGTCTGTTTGTGTAGGAGAAAGGATGCTGTGAGGCACAGCAACGTGCCACATGTCACACGCTGCTGAATTTGATTTTTACATTAACCTCCAGTGCCCATGTGGGGAGAGGGACTTCAGATATGATATTGTTCAGCATGAGCAACATCCACCTCCCCTGGAGAGAGATTAAACATCTGCTGAAATTACAGGAGAGCAGAGAGCCAGCCGCTGTCATTTTCATACACACACACACACACACCACATTTATTTCCTGAAACATTCCTGATGGTCACAGCATGTCTGTAACTTGATTAATTCCTGAGCTCTTAAACTTTATTTCTCTTTGTAACTTTTGTCATTTGGGCAGAACTCATTTTCATGAGAACTCCAAATATCTGTTATGCTCCTCTGTGGACTCTTTTCCTCTTACTGTCTTTGTAAGTCTCATTGCAGAACTTCAACCTTGCTTTCAAATACCATTCTAATACTCTATAAAGTGAGAGATTAGAGACAGTAATACCTATTTTAAGGAACTGGAAAGCAGCACACGAAAGGGATTTATTGGAACTGTTAAGGATACAAGTATTACAATGTAGTAGTCTCAGCCTTGGGAGATACGCCCACATGCTGCTCATTAGACATTCCGGCTTTCCTGGCTGATGCACATTACACATTACAAAAGTGGCAAGTGTTGAAATCGCCAGTTCACATCTGATTGGCTGGCTTCGATGCAACGTTTGTCAGACAGCATTGAGAAATCAAGTTGTGTTTACAAGGTAGGAGGTTAATGAGACCCTCTGAGAAAATGTAGTTACTGAATTTTCCAAAGGTTTTTGAGTTTTTGTACGGTATTTGTTTTTCTTTACAACATCTTATGGAAACTGTTGCTCTACAATTTGACTGACTTTGCCAGTTTTCTAAATCACAGTCTAGTGTCATAGATTTTCAGATTAATTACACTCTGTTGAGATTTGCTTCACTTCGTGTCGTTTGATTAAACTGTGAAAATAATTATGAAATAAACCTTTTTTATGCTTAAATGTTCTTTTCCGTTTATCTTGAGCTTGCTGAACTATAATAACAATAGGAATATTGTATCATTAGCTCTTATATGTACAAAAGCAGGAATGAGCATTTTAGAAAGCAATTAAATACAGAAATAACCATATAATTTACAAAAGATAATACATAAATTTAGCTGCATATGTTTTTTATATGGTATTGAACAAATATAAATAAATATTACTATATAAAAGAGATCTCTTTTGTTTAAAAAATAAAAATAACAGAAAACATTTAAAAAATTTCCAATACAGTGACATATGTTTAGAGTCAATCTAAACACGGTTAGATTTTTTTTAATGTTACACTAAAAATATAAACTCTTGGCTTCTCTCCATGTCAGATGCTTCCCATCTAAGCTTGTTCTTGGCTAGAATATGCTTCAGTGTTGACCAGACTGTAGAGTATGATTGAAGTCAAAAGTCTGGTTCCATAAGATTTGCAGTTGCACACAGATGTCTGACTGATCTGAGACCAGTGCTGCTGTTTTTGGCACAGCTATCAGGGCTAAAACGTGATGAAGCAGCTGATTTTAGATCAGCATTTTGGTGCAGTACGAGTTGGAACTATAAATAAAAAAGGGCACGTGCAGAAGATACAGTGAGGTTTTCCAGACTCCACTTTCTGTGATCACATCATTACCTCTGACAGTAATGGCTGTTGCACAGAATATCAACACAGACTGATATGTTGAATGATTTTGATTAGAGGCAAATATACCACACTGTGAGCTTTGAAAATCTAATTAGTCCAACTGAATGTGGAGTTCAACAACAGCTGAAAAGCCTTTTTCCCAGCGTGTTTAAACATGCTGTGCTCAGCCTCTTCTCATTTTGAAGTTCTAATTTTTTTTAAGTGTCTCGCTGTTCCAACTCCTTTGGCTTCAAGCTGTACTGCATCTGCAATCTGAGTGCACGGGCCCCTAATATGTGGCTTTCTTGTTAATACGGAGCACTTTACTACTTCCCGCTTGGGTTTTATTTCTAAAAAGCCCACAAATAAAGCAGCTTTGTGGTAGGAACACCTTTTGCAATTGAAAAATAAAAGTACATTCATTACATCTTAAGAGTTTTTTATTGCTAAATAAAAATGGCACGTAATTTTTTTTCTTATGCATTATTCATGCTGGGAAGTTCAAGAATTAAACAAACATTCATGCACAAAAACTCATATGCACAAATACACCTTTACAGTGCATTCACACTTGATTCACACATGATTCTGAATCCAAATCCAAATTAGATTCACCTTGCAGCCGTAGACCACCCTGCTTATAAGACCAGCTTAGATCAGTATGAACGTCCATGCTGGGCCAAGCTGACCTACAGAGGACCCCTTGTGCTGGTCTAACTGATGAAACATTGGAAATTGGTTGACCCACAGAGTCTTGCTGATTTAGCTGATTTAAAAGCCTGGTGGGGTCACCAGCGCACACAGCGTACCATGCCAGCAACCAACATTCATACCATATCCAATACTCTGCTGACCAAGGAATGAGGGAAAAATAAGGCTGAATTCTGGAGATTAATCCTATACTAATCTGATTAAGAGGTCTGCGGGTTAAAACCGAGTCAAGAACAACAACAAACAGCTTTTCCATTTACGGCTTCAGCACGTTTATCTATTAATGAAATCTGGAGAGGAAGACAGAACATAGGATGTAGAGAATCTGCTGTGTGTGTGTGTGTGTGTGTATGTGTGTGTGTGTGTGTGTGTGTGTGTGTGTGGCTCTGCACGAGCAAGGGTTACTGGTGCACTCATAGACATGCGTATGGCCTTGGGTGAACAGAACAACTCAGCAAGAGATCAGCACAATGAGGACCAGTGCCGCACCGCTCTCTCTCTCTCTCGCTGGGAGGAGAGAGCTCCTCTCACACAGCGTACAACAGTGAATACAGCCAGCAGGGTCACCTCAGAGCACAGTCAGTAATGAGCACACTCTGTAGTAGCTCTGCATAACTTTTGGGATCTCCACATGCCGTAAAATCACCCAGCGTGATTAGAAGATCACCGATCATCTTACAGCTCTCAGTCAAAAAACAAAAACTTCATTACAATATAGCTTCTTAACATCTAAATTCTCCTGAAATGAGCTTTCCCTCATGCTGTTTTTCCTGAGTTTCCAGCATGCATAAGAACCCCTAAGCCAGGAGCAAGCGGAGACATAGCTCTGGGCCAAATTTATTTTCCAGACCATTTTGGCTTTTAAAGCCACCCAGGA
This sequence comes from Ambastaia sidthimunki, assembly GCA_036877625.1. NCBI lineage: Eukaryota > Metazoa > Chordata > Actinopteri > Cypriniformes > Botiidae > Ambastaia > Ambastaia sidthimunki. Next base: position 7,739 of record JAZGTK010006040.1, read on the forward strand.
TACTATGCCTTCAAAATATTGTTAGTTCTTTTTACCAAAAATGCAAACTATGTACACACAAAAAAATGTAAACAGAGATATAAAGGAGGATAAAGAATTTCAAAGACGTTTTCAACACATTTTGTACACATGCATAATCATGAAACTAATCACTTATCATTATTATATGTGAATAAACGTTCATTTCTAAAAATCACACACAAATCATATTTTTTTTTATTTTTTAGCAGTACTTGCATTCCCTGGGATCGAACCCACAACCTTTGCACTGCTAATGCAATGCTCTACCAGTTGAGCTACAGGATATATGCGTCAAAAGGTTACATACATTTATGCAAGGGTCAACTACAAAATAAAGTGGAATTTAACCAAATGGCTAAACTGCTTTACAATCAGGTATATTTTTTTAAAAAACATCAGTTTACATAAACAAATGCATACTTAATAAATTCATTATTTACAGCTTCTGTTGGCCAAAACAATGATTTGAATTTTGGTTTGATGTTACCTTTTCAGTGTATGCAGTTTTATGAAATACTTTTATGCATCAAAAATGACATCAAAAAAGTAGCAACATTTGTGAACAGTATTGTTCTTTTGAGCAACAGTAGAAATGTTCAATAGCTTTTTTTATAGTGAAGACCTATGTTATGGTACAGCATGCTTATACAGAAATCCACTTATGTATATAACACACCAATGTGTAGCTTTTGTTTCTGTGCAGTGGAGCAGTCAGAGGACAAGTGAAGGTTATTAAAGCGAGATCAAAGCAGCATTTGTGGAGAGACACTTTGTCTCAGTCTGAGCTGCTTCCTGTTTGCTATGACATTTTGTTTCAGTTCGGCTGCTAACACTCCAACCGTATGAAGCAGTAGCACGCCGTGCCAGCTTTTGATGTTTCAAAGCACCGGATGCGAGAGAAAACATGACAATCAAGCATCATAAAGTAAGCAGAAGAGGTTTGTTTGTGTATTAGTTTGTTTTATTTTATTTTATTTTATAGGATATAAAGTTTTGTCTCACGCAAGCGTGGCAGACGTTTTTTGAGAAGTTTGTGATATGTTTAGAAAATGGACGGCATTTGGGTTTACAAATGTTCTGCAGTGCAAACGCTACTCTTACAAACCTGACTTTGTAAGAATTGTATCACCCAATTTACAGCTTTTCTCTCACACTGTCTCACATAATGACCTTCATTGTCTGTGTGAGGTGCTAGTTTCTGAGTCAACAGTAACAACATTTGCTTTACTTTAACATCTTGTTGTCTTGAGCCGGTCTTCCGTGCTGTTGGCAAGGCTACGACGGTCATGTCTGTAATGATTAGAGAGGATCCACATTCTCAGAGGTGTTACAGCAATTCAATTCAAGGGAATAATGCATTTTTCCTCTTTAGAGGTGATCCTTTTATTAGGGGAACTTATTTAATTTGGTTGTTTGGCTCTTTCGTTCCGAAGAGCAGACATATAATGAATTAAAAGATTTTTACATCATGTATTGACAGTAAGTTTATTACTTGCCTTCGCCAAATCTGTTAGTCTTCAAGAATGTTAATTTAGAAACAATGTGAAGTCCAATTTTTTCTTCAAAAAGTAAAAAATTTCATTACCATCACACACAATTCATATCAACACGCATTCTATCAAAGTTCACTTTGAAGTTTACTTGAGTAATCGAGGCCATGATTAAATATTTATTTCAAGAAGTGATACGTCTTTTGACATAGATGAATCATAATTTAATTTAACATTAAGTTTGAATTTTCAATTTGAAAGCTTTTAAGAAACCAAACATGCGCTTAATTGAAGAATCTCTAATATTTCAAACATTTGAAATATTATTATTTCAAAACATTTGTAAACAAACGTCATACCATGTTATAAGTACATCTATTTATTTATCTATACTGCTTTTGCCAGTTGAGGTCACAGTGTTTTCCTATCCCAGCTATTTTATTTCAGATCCAGGCACAGAACCACCCTTGACAGGTGGATTACAAGCACAGCTTTGTTTTAATGATTTTAATGTTAACACAAATAAACAGCTTCATAAATAGCATAAATACAAAACATAAATGCATCTTGCATGCTCGAACACCAGTGATCAATAACATCCTCTCTGGCATTTTGTGATGTGCTGACTTTAGTAAATGTGAGTCACACCATCCAAACATCCAGAATGCGATTTGCAATTCCTTTTACTGACGTTATACCCATTTGTGTGAGTGAATTGTAGAACAATCAGTCGGTGTAAAAACTTCCTGGTCTAAATGGGTATTTGCACCACAGGTGACAGACTGAGTGATACGGCAGCTGCACATGCAGGTCAGCCACACAGCTGCCTCAGCAGGTCTTGCTTATGGGGATCAACAACAGTCCCGAGCTACGGAATAGGACCATCAAATCTATCTCAGAAAAGTGCCTGAAAGGCCTTCAACTTGTCTGACCTACTCCAGCCAACCATGTGTGAGAATGCTGTATTGAAACAGCTTCCTTTGATGAGGAAGTAAAAAGCTTAAAGTTATATTTATAATGTTTATAAAGTTTTCTGAAGTTTCCTGGGACTTTTCCTAGGAGTGCACAAGTTTGCCCTCATCTATTTCAAAACATTTGAAAAAATTGGACTTCCAGCTCCTTGAATCAAGGCCGGTGAATGTGACATTGCATTGAAACCACTGACTTACTACAAGTAAATCTGGAATTTTCTGTAAAAATATTAGAAAGAAGGGAGACAGCGCTTGGCATTATTGGCATTAACGCCACTGGCGTTATTGTTTACCCAAATGTCAACTCCAAATATCACATTATTAAAATGAATGTCTGGGAAATGTTGTGGCAGTCTAGCCTTAAAACATAGCTGATTCTTCATTGATAATATCTTCTTAATTTTATCTTCATATTTTAGCATTAAAATGAATCATGATTCAGTCTGCCTTGATTTTACAATCTTGACACTTGCCCTATTCATACTTATAACAACTGAAGGTGGGAATTCAAAATCCAAAAATAGGACAAAAGCCTGAGGTACAGAGAGCATTCAACCCTGTTATCTTCTCTAATAACTCAACCTGAGAAACATGCAATGCTCGCGGGGCCCCAGACCTTGTGATTAATGGTCCCTTGCTTGGCCTTTGTATAACTACATACCATCCTTAGGCCTTAAAGTCATTTCCAAGGTTATTGTTCCTTTTCTGAATGAAACAGTTTAAGAGCATTGCCCTTTTAAAGGCTCTCGAAATTCCATGCTGAAAATATACTGCAGGCTGCATTATTATTTACTGACGTGAATCCAGACTCAGAAGGGGAATTTTTTAAAAGCATAAACATTTGTGAGGTTATTGTTATAATTGATTGAATTTTTGTTGTAGGAGCAGGTATGCGCTGCATTTATAAAAAATTGTGGCCCAGGGCGCCATATTACTTGTGATAGATCATTTGGGAAAAGATAATAATCGCGCAGAAAATAAAACCTCATCCACGGTGTTTTATTCTTGTTATTCTTTGTAATTCAATTTCCCCTAAAGCTTTACAATGTCTATAAAACCAGGAATTCTCTTCTTTGAGGCGGAAATTGAATACAAATTGCATTCTATGTTGTCAATGATCTATATTCTCAAAGTTTAAGACTTCTCAACCACATCCTGGCCAAGAAAACAGCTTACGGCAGTGATGATTCTTGTGTGGACAACCTTTGGCATCTTGCTTCAAAAGGAGTGATTCAAATCAATATAAGAAAAACATATAAAAATGTATGAGAAGAAGAGTCTTTGAGGATTATGCATGCATGCTTTCCATAGACCAACTGCAATGGACAGAAGAATAAAGTGTTCGCAAAATTCTATGCTGATTCACACACTAATGTCCACACACACGCACGCTAATGTCTGTTCACAAGTCAACCGTCAGGAATCCTGAAGCACTGCTCTGAACTAGTGCTCTATTAATAATGAGAGCCAAGTCTGTTTCTAGCTGCTGTGGGGCTCATTTCCTGATCATATTATAATGGCATCACTTCCTCCCGATGGCTTTGACTCAGCACAATTCTAAATATATTCTCACACACATGCGGAAAAAAATGACCCTAGGCTGAGGGTGATCACTCACACAACCAGTTAGTGTGCCACAGAACTTTAATGAGGGCCTTTAATTAATGGTTGGCGTGCTTCCAGTGGAAAGGTAGAGGAGAGCGGGTTATAAAGGTGAAACAGGTCGACACCTAAGGACATTAATGGCCACTTTTGAGATTATACCCCTTGATACGATGTGAGAAGCTTTCACACAACATTAGGGTGGTAAATAAACACAGCGGACGCAAAAACAACACAGAGGCCTGCAAAGGGCATTTATGGCGCTTAATATACGTTCCGCTAGGCAAACATGATCTAACACCCCTCTATTTTACACCCTAATCATGGATGCCGATGTTTTCTAATAGGGCTGCAGCCACTATGTGAAAGTCACTAATCTGAGGCCCCGTTTAAATAAGAGACACGCACGGGATAAACCACCGGGGCCAATTAGTTATGATGTTAAACCACAGACACTTAGGACTCATCCAATTTAAGAAACAAATAAATTCCGAGGGCACTTACTTCGGTGGAGTGCTCTCAGCAGCCTGTTGATGCTGATTAAATATCGGTGCATGGCGAGGGAGCCACGGTGCATTTATTACCCTGCCTTTGAGTTCCTTTCTGTTTAGAGGATACATTTTTAAAGTAAATGACTCTGTGCTCAAGGGACTTCTCTGTTGCCTTGAAACATTAGAAACAACAACAGCCTGTACATGGCCGTACGCTACAAAAACATCAGAGAAATGGAAATGAGAGGGATGAATCTGGGTCATACACTTTCAGGAAACAGTGCTCTTGTTCAAAGTGGGGAACAGAGGGGGGCTGGATGTTTCTTCAAATGACATTGGAACATGAAGTGCACAGAAGAAAGTTGGATCGTCTAGGAAAGATTAAGCAACGACCGGGCCTGCTGCGAATGTTTGATCTGATCTAATGATAAATACGCACACTTTAAATGCCATCCAAATAAGAGTTTTAAAAAATAACAAAAATAGCACAATATTTTTGTGACATGAAATTGCGTTAGGAACGTAAATGTTTCTTGAGTTCTTCATGCCTGATCTCACAGTCACATTTACGTGAAATTATAAACCAGGCTTGCAAACTCTCTACTTTCACTTTATTTTAAAATTCACAGACAATTTTTTTTATCAGTTAAAGGTCAACTTGCTTCAAAATGATACATGAATGTTTAACATTTTGACAGAAGTAAATTAGCCTACTAACGCATAATGTAAAAAAAACGTAAGCATGAATGGCAAGTGAACTATAGTCAACAGAAAAGGGAAGAGTTTAAATGTTTGTAAGTATTTGTTTTATTCATAATTTTACCCTGTGCAATATTTGTTGAAAAAAGGACAATTAAATGGTTAATCCCAATTATTAGTATAATACTGTAATTGTATTGACCTGCATGTATATGGTTAGAATAAATGGTTGCCCAAATTTGTGATTGTGTCGGCCCCTAGCAGTGGTAGAAGCTGGAGGTTTTATGGTAGCTTGGAATACATCCACAGTAACTGTAACAGTGAAGTGTAATTCACGTAATGGTCTTTTTCCTGTAAAACAACACAAACTGTCACTCCTGATCAGAAGTGCTATACTGTAGGTGATGTTTGCTTTCCAGTTGCTGGTTTCTGTCTAGGAGTAACCATGGGCAACCTAAATAACCTACTCTAAATAAATTCTTTCCTATATCTCACACCAGGAGCTAACATCACTAATGTTGATACTGTAATATTAATGACACACATTATGTCACTGTCCATGCATATAATTTCAGTGCGGTGTGTGTGCATTTGTCCGTTAATAAACCATAACCAGATAATCCCCATAAAATATTATATAACATTTAAATCCTTTTACAAGGTTCCAGCGAAGGTTATTACTGTCAAACGAGGTTCTATTTTACTTTTCATTAAATTATATAACAAGAAACTCTACATTCTAGAACCATACAGCACAAGCTTAACATATTCCAACATATTCGAGTTTATATAATATGAAAACCTACATTGTTTACACTGGGCCCGCAGATTTGGTGAAAAGCCTCGAGATAATCTTAGCTTGTTCATTATGCTATCAGCCACTCAGAGGCGAAATGACAAAAATGTCACCGCCTGAGCCATAATTACATTTCTAAACCTGTGCTGGAAAGATAAACACTGCTGTCGCGTCTATATTAATACAGCTACTGGGGGAGTCATCCATAAGAGCTTCACAAATATGCAAATGAAAAGTAATTTGTGACATCAACAAATGCACAGGAAGTCATTTGAGGGTTTTTCTGAGCATTACAGCTCCTGTGGTAATAGGCTACTACTCCCAAACTGAACCTGCGAGCGCAGTCCTGTTGCTTTGAAATGGCTGGTATAAATTACGAAGGAAAGAAAAGTACGTTTTGTTTAGTTTCTTTTTTGTTTGGTTGTTTCCGAGAAAAAGATTAATTATTAAAAACGCAACATTGCCTTGATGTTTAGCTTGTTGTATAATTAATAAAACCCTCAAAATGTGGCTACAGTTTCCTAGTTTGACTCCTGGTGCTGGCCAATTCTCTGCAGACCAGGAGACAAGCGAGTGAGGGAGCTGTCAATCAAGGCACGACACAGAGGGCCGTGTCACCACAAAGAGAAACCTCTGCCAATCTCATCTTTGAATGTCAGTGATTGGAATCTCAAAGCTCACAAAGGAGCAGCCAAATGAGGCTTTTCTGCAAAATCTACCTCGATTGTCATCCTCAGTGAGGTGGGGTTCTGAGGAGGTGCGCACTCTGAGTCTCTGACTGTCAGTCACGTGCAACTCAATTTCTATTTCTTATATGATAAATCTGAGGAAAGGAACAAAGAAAAGCTACAGGAGAACAAGGAACCTAAATAATTTAAAACCTCTCTTGTAAACGCCATATTTGGGAAAACTGGATATGGAATCTACAGCATGTTGTTCAGGAGAGAATTCTGTTGAATGAATTTAAAGCACTCATGATTTGAGAAACGGCAAGCTGAACATATGTTTGAGATATGTTGCACCAGAGTAAAGACATAAACACACAGCAGTGGTACGACGTCTCCGACGTCTCTTAACCAACCGCAAACGCTACCGTGTTTACGCCCACGCATGGGTTACTATTATATGTTAGCACTGAAATCTGTCACTGAACAACTGTCAACTGAGGCGACACATCAGGGAAACATTGACGGTCTTGAACATTCGACGTTTACAATGGTGTCACTTACACAGTCTGAAAAATAACATCAGAGGCAAAAACAATAAGCCATGTAAACAAATAAGTCGCAAAGTGGCTGTCACGCTCGGCAAAGAGGATCGCATCAAGAGCTGGTATCAAGCTGATTTGAGGAAAGATGACAGCAACGAATCACAGCTGTTTTAGCCCTGATTTGTTTCTTGTTGTGTTTTGTTTGTCTTTGGAAGGACGATGATAAAACTGTCATGGGTTGGCTTTATTATATTTTAGGGTTCAACATCTCATGGACTGGAGTGTTTGACGACATTACAAGAGGAACTACTGGGCATCAAAAGCTGTAGAGCAATGACACGGTTTCTTTACTGCCAGTAGAAAAATGTGACAGTAACAGGTCCTTGAGGAAACTATTAAGAAGATGTTGTCTAACCTGCACCAATGTCTTTCACAGGATAACTCCCACAATGCATTGGGAGCAGAGCAATGATTGTGCAAATGTTGTATAGTCTGCATAACCCAATAATTTCATTAAGGCAAAAGTTGGGAGTGGGGGCAAAGTTCCTCTGAATAAATATGATAAAACAGCTTTACGAGAGGGCTTGTGGACTGTATGGGCACATAAAAAGAAATGGACCATCCATAATAAAAACAAACATCTAAACCTTTATTCCTCTTTCAAGAGTAATAAAGCAGCCCCTGTGGAAAAGCAGAGTGAAGTATACAGCATTGTAATTGTGCTTTCTATTGTCTTTTATTTATTATTCATAGTCCCTATTCGTCAGGGTGATACACAATTTAGTGAATTCACGGACAAGCATAAAATAGGGAAAAAGTTAGATACTGTATTTTCTGGAAGCTGAACCGAGGGCAACAGTAAAGATATATATTATTAAATCAGAAACATCAAAGTTGAACAAACACAATACATGAAGATGGAAAAATAAGAGAAAAGAGAGATCCACAATCTTAACAGCAATAAATGAGCTAAGAGGGTACTTTAGAGAACATTACACACTTTCATCAAGCAATTATCAGCTTGTATGACCATTAACGCCACAGGATTGAGAGACACGGCTCACTCAAAGCATCATCAAGTTTTCGCCCATGCACAGTATAACAACCCCCTTTAGACATAACCTTTAAAGTGAAATTTGAATGGCCCTCACCTTAAAGTAATAATCCCACATTAGCAGTGCCATGAAAGACTTGAGCAATGTCCTCCAAGCACAGAGTTAATAGGAGGCAACTGCTTTGCTTTGAACGACAGATATTAAAACAATGATCATGGGAGAGTAAGGAGAAAGATTTTATAATAGAAAAAGGACACGAGAGACAAATCATATTGACTTCAGCCAAGAAATTGTTTTCCAGATGCGTTGTGCAAGCTGAATGAGAATGTTTGCAGTGGTTCCAATTCTTTGACTAATAAACTTCTATCCAGTTGAAACGAGAAATCTCGGGAAGCTCTGAAACATCAGTCGGGTGGGAAAAAGGTAAACTTGGCAGATGCATCTGGCTGAAGTCTTTCATTAATCTTAAGAGTGAAGTGTAATTAGGACAGCTTTATGAGTTCACATGATGTCATAAATAACAGGAAGTCAACGGCCTGAGGAGAGAGAAGCTTGTCTTTAAATGACCCGTGGAAGTTGTGTGAACAGCCAGGTGTCAACAAGGACTTTGATTCATGCGTCTGCTCTGTTTAATTTCAACTCAATGTGTCAATTTCAACAGTTGGCAGCCTAACAGATGCAGACCTGCATAGGGCTTCTGTGGCTAAATATTTATGTATAAGCTACTAAAAAAAGTAATTTAACTGTACAGCGCACTTAATTCAACTTTCTATTTAGCGATTCTGAGAATAAATTAGCTTAATAACAACACTACACTGTGCGAAGGCTGCAGCCAGCATTCCGATCAATAGAGAGCTGAAGTGTAATTTGAGTAACACAAAGGCATGTTTTCAAAAAGGATCAATTGCTGGTACTGCATGGAGCTTCAAGGCAGTTATGCAGACGGTGAACTGTTGCTCCAGAAGACAAGACACGGATATCAGAGAGCCTGACTGTTAACAGCAAACTGGGAAAAAAAATAACAAAACAAGTGTGAAAGATTGCTTTTAAAGACATCAAATGGAATTAACCATCTATTTAATTGATGTAATGTGATGTATTTTTGATTGATTTGGAACAATTAGCGAGAAACAATGTGGCACTAGGTTTCATTTGGTCCACAAGGTTTGACTGGATTATGACAAGTCAGGTTATGATATTACTTGGTTGATATTATTTCCCCTAACCTGCCTGGCCTTGCTTTTGTAGTCTATTCAAAGCAAACTTTTTTTTTTCAGAATAACACACATTGTGCACAATATGACCAAGGACATGTGTCAGAAACAAGTCAGTTTTCAATCAGATTTTAAAGCAACAAGACACAAAAGAAGAACTTTTAAATAATTTTCACATAACTATTTTATACAAGGGCGATTTGTATTGACTATGTGTTAAGATCCCAAAAATAAGACAAATTTACACAACTAGTGAACCACATTCCAAGCTTTCTGCAGCCATACAGGTACGATGGCCTTGAGTGAGAAACTGACAGAAATTTTGGTCAATATTCATTTAAAATCTTCTGAAAATCATCTGCTGCTTGCGGTCAGACTATGGTGACTATGAACTGTTCTATAGGAGTTGCAAAAGAGTTTTATGTTTGTTTGTACTAATAGAAAATATCTGCAGTACAGGTTCAAAAAGACAGATTAAGTAAGAAAATGGTGTAAATACTAAACAATAATTCTGTTAAAATATGGAATTTTTATTTTTGCGTGAGCTGCCCCTTTAAGAATGGGGGCAGTCATGCAGCAAAAAGCTTCACAGACTCAAACAGGCCAGCACACATGTGCAGCACTTCAGTTTACTGTAACCCATCTATCCTATCTCTGAGGATAGTGCTGTCACTAATGGCAGTTTGCTCTTTCCATCTGTTGTCACATATCTCGCTGTATACCTCTCTTCTCTCATTCCCCTCCATCCATTTCTATATGGCACATACATTGGCCTACGCTAAAGATAAATTGGTGCTCTGGGCAGACAGTTGCTCCCAACTTTACAGATTAATATCTATCTCAGTTTTCCCTACAGTGGGGTGATTGGTCTCAAGCTGTTCCCTGTCCAGTTCTGTCATCTGTCTGACGGTGCAATATGGCTGCTAAAGCTGTAGTCATCCTTTAAAAAAAAAACAGCACCTAGCTTTGTCTCTCAGTCTCACAGAGAGGCAAAACCCTAATAAAGATTCATTGACAACGCCTAGCAAACATTCATCACAGTCAGCATCTATTTTCCCCATTAAGAGATCAAAGATGTTCTGTGTGGCGGTAATTAAATTGGATAATGTTTCAAAATGACTCAAAAATATCCTAATAAGCATCAAGGTCTTTCTTGTTAGTGGGCCCAGCTGACATGATCGAGTCTTTTTTCTTTTTCAGCTCATGCGCATTAAATTAAAGACAGAGAGAGAGTGGGGCAGAAAGAGAGAGAGTTCATTTCAAAAGGAGAATAAATGAATTTGAAGACGTAATTTTGAGACCTGCTAACAAGCCTGAAGGATTTCTCACAATATTAAAAGATACTAATCAAGTTCATTTGAAATGGTAAGAAGGGAAAACATTTGCTGGAATTTATGAAATTACTTTTAAACAGCCTGTCGCTGTTGAAATAAGCTATGGACACAGCAATTACTTATTTAAAAACACAGAAAAACACCCCCCGCTGTTGTGGTGTTCAGTGGTTGTTTTTCCACACATTTACTTTTTTGAATGGTAGAACTTCAGGTACTTGTTTTAGGTATTGTGTTTCAGGTATTGTGTATTAAAGTTTCTTTTCCACATATTTTACAGTTGTATACAGTATATGTATAGGTGTTGTCTACATTGAAATAACATCATGGGGACCGGCCAACAGTCCAGAATTGATTAACAATCAAACTAAATACCCCAAAGTCACCCAAAGATTTTAATTATGTCATTAATTTCTCTCATATGCTGTATGATTTTCAAAAAAAAATCTTGTCCAAGCTGTTATCTTTCTTTTTACATACAATTGGGATCAGAATTTTTCAAATTAGCATTTTTGGTTGAGCTATTCCTTCAATGAAAATCTAAAAAAGGTATAACAAAAATCTAACAAATGTTTCTGTGAGGGTTGGGGTAGGGATTAGGGACCAAATGTCTCCACAAGTGCAGTAAAACATAAAAATCATCTTTATGGGAACAAGCCAACAACAGAAAAAAATGACAATGGCTTAATGCTAAATTATGTTTTAATTAAAATCTTAAATGCAGGAAGATTTCTTGGGGGATAGAAAATATCATCACCTCATAGTAAGTCAATGGAAAGCCCTCATCATAATAGGAAACATAAATGTGTGTGTGTGTCTGTATAAAGTTTCAAAAAAGGTATTGGAAGCAATTAGAAGGAAGCCATAAGATGTTTCATTGATGTTACAGGCATTATTTTATTCTAATTCCATTGAGACATTTTTCAATCAACACAAACACTATATTTTAATGGAATTTCTTGCAGACCTCTATTGACCAGTAATTTATTGCTCAAGAGATGCACTAATATATAAATAAATGATTTAATCTTGTGCTGAACAATAGCCAAAACAGCACTTCTAACCAAAAAGCGCTACTTTTCAACCTTGTACAAGCAAAGTTTATGCATGTGCAGTAGTGGGTTCTGGAAGGTTTCTAATGATTTTAGTAGTCCTTAATAGCTTTTAATATCTTATATTTTTCATGTAAAAGTAGAAGAGATCTATATCAAAGCTAGCAAATGCAAAAACGATCAATTTCCATGGTACGACAGGCTAATATTTTAATTTTAGCTATCGATTCATAAACAAATCTTTCTGAGACATTGTGAGAGTGCAGCTGAGAACCAATCGATCTCAATTTGATTATGAGGTGGGAAAAACATACGAAAGATACGATTACTCCACAAAAATTAAAGCTCAAGTGAGCATGTAAGTCGATTAAGTACACAGAGATGAGATTGATTGTGAATCATCACCTCAAACAATAGAGAAATGGCATTGCTTCTCATGACCAATTTCACCTTAACCTTGAGACAGAGGCTCAGTCTTAGAGAATGAGTGCAAAGAAGCTGCACAGATCATTTAAAAAAATGGTATAACCTTGAGTTCAACTTTCTCATTGAGGCTATGAAAGACTTTTAATTTTCTTTCTGTCTGAGTTCTGTTTTAAATTAGATCTGCAGCCAAATTGTACATTTAACTGCCAAATCATGAGTGATAAAACTATTTTCTATATTTGTAAGCTTCATTAAAATGGGCTTTTGGTTATAATGCATGTTAGCATGCCTAAGACGTTAACTCTCCTAGCAGCACATATTGACTTAAATATACCAAATCTGATGGTGCCAAAATTCTAAAAAGTGCATTATCTGCACATTTTGCATCATTCTCTTTCCCTCTCGTCTGGGCGACGTTGTTAAACCGACTGCCCAATTTTACTATTTTTTTGCCAATGACAAATATCATCTTGCGTGGCAGATTTTAATAGCATAAATCTCTCCGCGCTGTGAGAGGACCCATAAAATAAGAGACCTCACTTTCTTCAGATAGCAATCACTCGGGTGGAGAAGTCAGTGAAAACTGCCGTAATTTAACACAAGCAGTTCTCAGATCACCTCGGGACAAATAAAGAGAAGATTAACTGACTGCTGCATACAGACACTTACGTTAACGTTTAACTGCATTTAATAATAATAATAATATGATTTTTTGTACATGTATTATGTTTACCTGGAATCTCAGTTACTACAATCCAGGTGTCTTTGTTTAGGCATAGTATGCATGCTTTTGTCAATTATTTCAAGATGCTTAGCCTATGTGAAAGTTACCGTTTAATATTATATACAATTTTATATTACTTAAATTTTAAAAATGTGACTGAACCTAACACATGCAGTACATACAAAAACCTCTTTGGCCTGGCTATTATGAGCATTAGAATTTTTAACTACATACAGGCCTGAATTTTTATACATACAGGCCTGTCTACAGTTTTGCTTCAGCTAAATAATTATACACACAATTATACACACACAAGCATGTGCTGTTATTGTTTTTAGACCACATTAAAAACTTATTTCTCAGCAAATAAGTGCTACACCCTAAAACTGAAATTTGCATTATAATCAGTAAACAATGAGCAATCACGCACATGGCCGCCATAAGCATGCGTGTCTGTGTCACTCCCAGAGCTAAAGACCAGGAGAGAAAGTAAGAGTCCTTCAGTGGCTTTCAATCTCTTGTAATAGTGTTATTATCTTAATGGAGGTGCCAAACACACAAGACTGAAAAGGTCCGTGTCTCTTTGTTTTGTGAGCCTGA